>VYZV01023816.1:21991-36642 GCA_013401275.1 Pandion haliaetus
CAGGGAGTTGTTAGTACGGGGGGGGGGATGCTGTGTACCATTTCTTCCTTCTGGACTGCTGCCCACACTGCAATTAGCATGCTGTCATCAGCTGCACAGGCTCTTCAACAAGGCTGCATATACATCTCCTAACAATCTAACGTTTTATTACATCAAAATTGAATATAATCTCACATTCCCCTCTCCAGTTAAGGGAAGACAGCTGCCAACCAAGTGTCTCTCAAGGCCTACATACACTACAAACCCTCTTATGCTTGCACAGTACAGAGTGATGTCAGCTTAAGAACCAATATGAATTAAATCCAATTCAACCCCTCTCTTTACCCACACGCCTTCCCTCAAAACCAGACATCCTTGTCTACAGCAATGAACAAGAACTTACTTAGCAAAGGTGCGTGTTCTTCATTTTTCACAGCAGTTAAACACACACACATATTGTCAGTCTGTCTCTTGCAGATCTACATATAGCGTGTGCTGTTTCAAACTAATGGAATAAATATTCATCACTCCCTTGCCTTGAAGGCCATTTAATGCAACTGGAGAGACAAGGGCATGGAAGAGTCAACCATTGTAGCAATATTGCTAAAATCATTCTCTTCATGGGTAATAAGCAACCACATTAAGGAACTGGTTTTTTTTCTAGTTGGCTTCTTTCACTGTAAGGGAGACAACATGTCATGTTGTCTCCAGACCCAATTTGAAGAAGCTGATGAAGAACTACTGTCCCTCCAGGGCAACGATGTAATTAGAGGAAACACTGTAGAATCAGAAGAGGCAAACGTACTTGAGGTAATTCACGGTGAGCAAGGCTCCAGTCAGTAGCAACCATTTTATTGCTGCATTTCTAAATTGCCTTCCTGCAGTTCACTATCAGATACTCTCTTCAGTCCCTCTATTTTGTTCTAAGAGCCTGTCTAAAATAACGCCAGACGACAAAGGCATAATTATTTCATGTACAGCACATGTTAAGCTTGTCTCGGTGCTTCTTTCTCAGGAAGCATCAGAAGCTGGATTAGGACCAAACTGTGCAGCCGGGCACTGCACAGGATTGCCTCTTGCCCACCTGCAAGCAGTGCAGTCTGGTTTCTTCCTCCCCTGACAGCTGTTGCTAGACCATTCTCCCCTTAATTATTAAAAAAAGAAAGTCAGACACCATTTAGCCCTTTCAGAAGGAGAAGGTAATTTATCTTGTGTCTGATATACAGAATATAAGCATTATCAATCTGTCTGAACTTGCTCAAGCTTGGAGCGAGGGAGCAGGCAAAACGTGGGCACTTCTATAAGCGCAGTGCCACAAAACCGAGGCTGTAACAAGCAAGACATAACCAGAACTTCATTTCCTCCATTCCCTCCCTTCCACGGATGCTCAGGACCGGGCTGTTTGCTTCTCGTTCATAACTGGGTGGTACCAGTGTGAGGGGAAGAAGGCCAACTGGTCCTTCCATTGATCTGCTCTCTAGAAAGCCTCTACTGGTGCCACTACTGGCACGCTCCTGTCCTTCCCCTTGTCCTGGGAGCCCAGGTAAGCCTCCTGGGCTGATCGCCTGGAAAGCTGTTCTCCTTCGCTGGGGAGTAGGGGGAGCTAAAGGTGATACGGGAGTGGCTTGATGTTCTGGGTACATTAACCCTCTTTAGTCCCTCATCACATGGAGAAGATTAATCTTTCGGAAACAAAATGATGAACATTTTTGCTATTTCCACCTTCTCTGTCACTGAAGAAACACAATGAAGCATATCTACACTGGTTTTATTCACAGATCCAAGACTAGGTAAAGCTATTCATAAACAACTAATGATTGTCACTGTCTCTAGGTGCCCAGCTTGGGGCACAGCAATAAGTGCCAATTAACAAAAAGCAAACAAATGAGCCACACATACTCTTTTAAGCCCTGCTCTCCTGAAAAGCCAAGTCCTTCTGAGGTGCCCCATTTTGAGAAACAAGTCAGCCAACTGTAATCACCACTCACGCTTTGCAAATTCAGCCACAGTACAAAAGAAGGATTTGCTTGCTATATAACGCCACAGTAATGTCCTCTGCTTCGTTTTTCTGACATAAATTTCTGCGCATGTCAGTTTGCATTCATATCATCATATTAGCTATCTTTCTCCAATAGTTCTGCAAACAGACTACCAAAATATACTCATGGGCCCAGTCAAAGGGCTACTTAGAACCAAATAAATAATAATGGAAAATAACAAACTTTTTTCTGGATGATAAACCTGCAGGAGTGAAAGTTTGGAACAATTAATTAGTCCTCGCATCCAGTTATTTTAGTTTAAAAAGAATTAAATTATTTTCTAAAGAGGAAGAAAGTTGTTCTGCTGGAATAGGCAGTAATGAGTAGTGGCTTTTTCACTGCTGCTGCTGCTAAAAGAAATATAAGTGCATTTTCAAAAAAATGTAAGATCCATCTCTTTCAGTAGGAGAAAACAAACAAGCAAGTCTGTAAGCAGTATCTTCTCAATGCATCTTTTATATATTTTAATATTTTTTGTTCCATAAATGACTTCAAGCAAGTGAAAGTAATTTTCTTGTTAATACATTGCACGATTCATTTGAATGGTGTCCAGACGACAAAACATGTCATCTTACACTGAAAGTGTGTAAACTTACTGTGGAGAGAGTTGCATTATAAGTGCCTGCTATCTCCTAACAGGGAGACAAGATAAACACTACATAAGGAAAATCATAGTGGGTCAGATGTTACTGAAATAACACTCACTTCAGTATACTTCACATTTCTAGCTACAGAAATAGCTATATGACAGGTGAAAGAGGACAGGAACACTTTTTTGTGGAGCAAAAAAGACTAAATGCTTCAAATGCACAAGTAATTTGATTACACTCCTCTCCAACTGTCTCTGTACCCAATTTTTGGAAACTGTCAAGATGCTACTGGAACTCTTTATATATTTGTACATCACATATTTCATCACTAAAATAGAATTAACACACAGAGCAGCAAATAGGGTTATCTGCCTCATTTCAATTGCAGTTGCAGCACAACATACCAGACTGTTAGCTGGAAGTAAGTTATTACGAAGTTCTCTATGGATCCATAACCACAGAGACTAGCAGGATAGCATCAACTACATCAAGATGAAAAGGCAAGCAATTTGAATGCTATAAAGCCTCCTCAATGGCTTTGGCTTACAGTATACTTTTAACTCTAACAAATTCCACTTAATATCATATCAGATACATTCTTTACTGACACTCCTTCTTTTAAGATGTTTCATGATCGATTTTCAGCCTGGTGCTCAGTAGCATCAGGTGAGAACCTCCATATTAACAAAAAAATTGGAACTATACATCCTCTCTGTCCCCTGCTGCAAGTCAGGGCACCTCAGATGCAGAATTAAAGGCTAGCGCAGCTTTCATGTCTTTAAAGAAACAGAAAATCCTTATGTGAATGAGTTCCAAATACTTGAACAGAATTATTTTTTTTTCTTACCTCCCCACCTTTTTTTTTCCTAAGGAGATGAAAGGACCATAAAAGGTGCAGAGTTGGCAGACATTGGCAAATATTGTATTCATGAGGGAAAATTTAAAAGCCTGAATAAATGTAACTCTCTACCTCTTTTGTATTCATTTCTAAGCAAGCTGATGTCTTGGAATCTTTGCAGAAGGAAGTTTTGGGTCTCAAACTGCATCTCAGCTCTTTTTCATGACCAGAAAGCTGTAACTCAGCCCACCCTGAAGTGCAATTGCAGCAAGACCACATTACTGGTAGAAAGGGCATTATCAATGGCATCATCAATGGCATCCTCTGTATTATGGCTGCTTGATCCGGTCTAATGAGGAAGATGTGGAATGTGATACTAACATGCAAAAAAGCACTACGCAGTGTGCATTTCATAAATCTCCCTTCTTTCATGCATGTAAATGCTATTGACTGTGGAAGTAAGAACGGACTGATTACGTTGTTACAAGGTATTTTTATTATTGGAGTGCCCGAATGATTTTTCCCTTCCGAGACATTCTGATAAATAACACAGCTTCACCATTGGGGTGGGGGCAAGCATAATTTTTTCCCCTAAACTGCAAGTCCTACAATGTGCTGAGTAATAGATGCTGTCCCCATCTCTACCATAACCTTGAGAGTTTGGTGGTTCTCAACACCTGGCCCTCTGCAACTCCTCTGAGGCACACAGCTCAGGAGCCCTACAAGGACCATGACTGTGCCTAGGTCACATTGCTCCGAAGGGTCTAGGAACTCAGCTTGTCTCTCCTCTTTCCCCTGACATCATTGCCAATGTAGTTCATAATTTCTACCAACCTCCTCACTTCTTGGACTGTCAGGCTTCAGCAGCCCATGAGGACACAGGAATTGCCACTTTCAGTCTGGCTCCGTCTGCTCTGACTGTTCAGAGAGCAACCACAGACATATTGGTGTTAGGTTTAAGGACACTGCAAAAGCCTGACAAGGCACTCATGGGCCCCCATGGACGACTCAACTCAGCTATACCTCTGACAACTGCAGCATGGCTCATACCAACTGAGCAAGCAGCAGGAGCTTCCTTCTGAAGCTTCAACACAGCACATACAGCAGACTCCCCCACAGACTGGCCTCACCTCTCACTTTTTCCTAAGCTATGGGAGTTTTGTATAGAGAAGTCTCCCAGAAAAAGAATTATTCCCATCGGGGCGTACACATAACCCAAGAGAGTTTATGAAATCAGAAGAAAGCCTTTACCCACCTTTCCCAGCTGTTTTCATTAGTCCCAAAGCTTTTATCCCAAAACACTTCCTTCTTTGTGGGTTCTGCCAGCCTGGTGCACCCTACATGTCTGTGAGGCTCAGAGGGAGCAAGGAGGACCCTTCTCAACAGAACAAACTACACCAGCCTCCAGCTTCTACACATCTCTCAGAAGGGGCGATCTCGTTCAGCTCGCAGCAAACAGGGTCCAACATCAGGCCGCTGTCATTTCCAGCTGAACAAGGGAACATTCAGTCCAAACCAGGTACCAAGCCAGTTCAAATTTCACTTCATTTGCTATATCATCAGTGCCTTGTTATTTATATAAATATTCAATTTCAGATGTTGATAGATATTGATTTGACTCTGTTATGGTCCTTTCTCCCTGTGTTGTAAAACAAAGAATGAGGACACTTTATTCTGAATTACATTTCTCAGCATAAACCTTTGTCTAAATCTTTTTCTGCCCTACAGAACTGAGACCTAATCTCATTTTCTACAATGCTGAGCAAAGAAAACTGGAAACTTACTCTGCCATGCAGGCTATTCAAAGTGCACACTTCTGGACTCCAGGGTAGTATTGATATTTGATCAGTACAGGTGGGTGGTTTGTCTTCTGTTTGCTTTTGATAGATTTTGTTAGAATGCAAAATCCAAACATCAAACTAGCTTTAGAGATAAGGGCACAGACCTTTTAGAAAAAGTAACCATGTAAGAATGTGCTCAAGTGTCTACGTTTAGAAACTGCTTGACCAGTTAGTTGCCTCCAGCTCCCAAAGATGCTCCAACATCATACAATAAGGAAGTATTTTCCACATGCCAACTATAAAAGCAAATGAATATAAGGTTTAAACTTTCTTGTGAAAATTTTTAGCAAATTATGCCAAATAATTGGCTAAATGCAAGAAGAAAAAAATAATAAAGGTGCTATTTGCTCTAAGTTCATTGTTACAAAGAATAATTAATTGACTACTTGCCAACTAGTCTCTCACTGTTTAGGTATTATGCTTTAATGAGCATGTGGGATTGTGTTCTTGGCAGGGGGAATGGGGATGAACCACACACTCCAAATCAAGTTTCCACTGTAACACATCCAGTATAAGGAAGACAGCACATAATATCCCGAGTTCTTAAGAAAATCTGGCCCATAAAAGTTAGAACTAGCCCTTCTGTTCCTTAATAAACTTCAATGAGACACCAGAGACAATTAGGTTAAATAGTTCTGCTTACTTCACAGTTTCTCTTCTTCTGATATAACACTGTTCAACTTTTTATGGTTTGTTTGGTTTGGGTTTTTTTGTTTGTTTGGTTGGGGTTTTTTGGTTTTTTTTTTTTCCAAAGGCAGCTAGCTACACTCTGAGGACAGTCTGAAGAGGAGTAACAAAAAGGAGATGCTATATTAGGGTAAATTTGCAGGGACCTCTACTTTAGAAATAGATTTAACAGTTTTCTCTGAATTTTGCATCGAATTGTCCTCAGTCTTCTGAAATTGCCACACATCTCCCAGCTAAACCAGATTTCTACACTAAACATAAGGGTAAAATTAGGGCTCCATATTGAAGACCCAGCCACTACCATAACTTCTGAGATTAATATCTGTACTGAACACAAAAAATTACTATTTCCTTGTTCTCACACCCCCTTGCCAGAGGATAGACAGGAGGTGTATTGATAGGGGACCAATTTAAATGAAGCCAACACCACATAAAAGGCACACTGAAATGCGGTGAGCCAAGGCATTCCTGACACCATAAATACTTAGAAGGGATACAAAAGGTCAAAGAAGAAATAAATTAATAGCTCAATGAAAGATCATTTGTACCTATGCTGTTTCATTCCGAAATGAATGGCATTTGTGAGAAGTGTGACACAGATGAAAAAGGATTTAAGAAAGACTGGGTAATTACAGCAGTTGCTTAACATTTCTAAGCATGTCTTTGAGTGATCATTTAAGAGAATGAAGAGGTAAAGCTAAAGGCCCAGGACTGCTGGTGGTTTGCAGTCTCTGTAAACCTGAATATACTGAGTGACTGCAGAAGCTGAACTGCAGAGTTACAATATAGACCTATGCAGAGCTGCCCCTCTTCACTTCCACATGGCGCGGCTGCATTCAAGGTCACCGGGACACTGGAACAGCATGGTTAGACTGGAAGATGATGAAAGGTGTGGAAGACGAGAAAGAGAGAAAACAGAATCAGTTGGGAAAGAAAATAAACTGTTTCTGAACAGGATTCACACAAAGAAATACTACATTAGGATTCAAACTGTCCAAGAAAGAAATATGTTGCTTTCCATCAAGATTTTTTTTTTTTTAGTAGTAGTAATTAATAACAACATTGTCACGAAGCAGAGTCGGAGCAAAACGTTGACAAGAAAGCCAACAGTCCAACGAGGCTCAGCTTCTGAAATGTCACCCTGAGGTACCCCATCAATACACGCACGTCCCACAGGTACGAGATGGGCACAGTACTGACCCTCCAGAGACTCTCTCCTTTAAAAGCACCCAGAAAACAGGTACTCACTTCGCTCTTGCTCATTTGGGTCTTAAGCAGGAGCCCTTGGGGCAAGCTCTTGGTAAGGGGAGGGATGGTGGCAAGGTTTTCTGTGGTTTCAAATGTGACCTGGAGCCCTGAACGTGAGCTGGTCCAGAGGAGAGGTGAGCCCTGGAAGTGAAAGGAGTCTGTGGTTCAAGACTTGCACTGGGCTTCTGGTACAGCCTGTACGGACAGGAAAACTTCCACCTCCAGAGGCACCGTAACTGTTTGCACAACTTGGGGGAGGGGAAGAAAAAAAAATAAAGTACTTTGCTAAACATTAAGCACAGGAATTATAAAATGCTGTCTAGACAGCACAGTTCCTCCTGCTTTGGTTTACCAAAGCACTCCTTGACATAAACTGTCAGGTTACTCTGGTGTCAGAGCCCCAGACACTTTTTCTTTACCATGAGAGAAATGGTGTGCTTTTGTGAAGGGGGTCCTACTCCAGCAAGGAGTCCAACAGAGACTGGCTGCAAAGCTTGAAAGAAAAATTTTAAAAAGGCAAAGAAAAGCCAAGCTGCCCACAGGTGGCAATCATATCCTTTGATTAGTGCAGTACAGGGAAGGTGTTAGAAGAGAATAGAAAGGTCTTAGAGCTGCACTGATGTGGCTGAAGAAAAATTTACAAATACATATTTTTATTAGTAGTAGAGCATTCAAAGGCAAACTCCACAGGGATTGGGACACTCTTTAACTCCCTTCACTGTGTGCTACATACTGTAATAGTGCAAAGGAGCAGGCCAACACTGCTGACCCTACAAACAATATCCAAAATGCTAATCATGGCAGAAGCCTCAAAACACATACCCTGTACACTGCAGAAGGGAGAAGACAAGCAGTCGAGGCACAGCTCAGAGGCGAGAAATAACAGTGATTTCTCAAGGGCCCCAGGACTCTGCCAGGGCTGGGCTAGACACGAAGCTTGACTCCAGGGCAACCCAACAGTGTCAGCACCAGCAACTTCCCTGGCTCAACTTGTCCGAGACCAAAAAATTCGGATAAGCAGCAGCTTGTGTGCCACAGCAGCTCTATGCTTAACCAGGTGCAAAAAAACCAACAGAGTCCACCTGAAGTGCTCAGGGACTATTCTGCAGCTCAACGATGACAACAATACATTAAGTCACCACTACTGCAGACCCTCCGATTACAAATAATCCACAGACACAGCATGGTGGAGGAAAGGAAGAAACTGAATAGATCTGCTGGTATAGATCAGCTGGACATCACATAAAACAAAATGCTGATGAGAGTCGGTCCAGAGGTAAGAGGTTTCCCAGACATCTGAACCGTTTACTACTGAACATGAAAGATCATTGCATTAATAACTATGAAAATGTCAACTCAGTGATTAAGAATAGCCAAAAAACCCAAACAAGTATCAGAAGTCATTAAGGTACAGAGAATAACAAAATTACTGTCCCACCATAAAGATCACTGCACATTCACTTCCTGGTAAGATGCGAATGCAAGGTACATTTCTGATTTCCCCTAACCTGAGAAGAGAGAGCAGAATAAGAAAAGGTTCAAGAAGGGCAACAAAGATGACCAAACTTCTGGAATGGCTTCCACACATAGGACAACAAAAAAAGCTGCAACTCTTTGACCAGAGGAGAGGACAACCAAGAAGATCTATGAAACCATAAGTAGCATGGCAAAAGTAAACTGGTAGGGTTGTTCATTGAGTGAAGAAGTCCCTTCCAGAGGGACAACACACAGTGGCACTGTAAAACTTACTCCCACAGGATGTAGTGAATGCCATGAGTTTACAGGGGTTCAAAAGCAATTATGAAAATTAGTGGAAGGGAACCTCGTTAGTGGCTACTGAATACAAGGACATTACATGCAAGTGACAAGCTTACTGAGAAAGCATACTAGGAAATTACAACTATGTGCTTTTTCTGTGCTTCAGTCCTTCCTTAAGCATCCACTATTGACCACCACCAGAGACAGGCAGATAATAAAACTAAACAGACCTTCAATCTGGCCAAATGCAGTTGTTCTTACTACCTCCACACTTTGTTGAAAAACTCCGACTTTGATTCAAAGATCAGTAGTGAGAGGGTGAGATGGCAAGTGAAAGCGCACGTGTACACACAAGCTGAAACGGTAGCTAGAAACCCTATCAAAGCTTTCCAAGTCCGATGACATCATGCTGAAGCTGCCAGTGCTAATTACTCTGCCAATTCTGCTAGTGGCATGGATGAGGCCATTTCATGCCAAAAATATGCAGTCACTTCACACTTACTCAAAAATGCTCATTGATCATCCTCCAACGCAGCACATATACACACTTCCAGCAGCAACCACTCCTACACATCTGTACTGAGAGACTCCCCATTGTTCAGAAACGCCCTTTGGAACACCCCTTGGGAACACCAGCTCCTCTTTAAAACATATTTGTTGGGAACAGCTATGCCTTCTGGGGTTACATGAATGCATATAATTTCTGGCCTTTTTTTCTGTACATAATGTAGATGAAGCACACTGGCACAGACAAAAACATCATAGAGGGCAGACCTTTTTGTCTCTGTCTTGCTAACAACTCGAATATTGCTAAAGGCTTTTTAAAAGAGTAGGAGTACTAAAATTATCTAAAAGTAAAGGAAGAGACAAATGAAGAATAGCCACTCTGATCAGTATTGCACATACTCAGCATTTCTTAATGGAATCTTTAGGAAATTATTTTGTAACCTTAAGGACATCTCACCAGTACACAGACTTGTGAGACAGTGCCTAATAGACAGACCTGCGATACCAGTCCTGTCATCATCCGCATACCTAATTACGCAGTTTAGTTGTACTGTTTATGCGCCAATTATTTCTTCCTAGAACCAAGTAAGTGTTTTTAGAATTTACTGTGCCACAGTCACAGGTGTCTTGGCAGAAAAAATAAGTAATTCTTTCCTAGCTTTACCAACAGTGGCTTAGCAAGTACTTCTGTACTAGCTCAATTCCTCCTGTAATGATCCAAGCAGATTTGATACAAGCAACTTAGAAATCCTTTGGAAAAAAATGAAGAGCAGAGTACTGTAATCCTGTGTATTCTATATATATCCCCAGAACACCCACACTGTGGTTGTACAGAAAAAGTCTTCTAATTATGCCGAGTTTTCACAATAATTTTCATTATTCCCAACAAGAATGGCATTCAAAGAGAAATATCAGCCAATTTAAAAAGAAAAAAAGAAGGAAAAAACCCAAGCCCACACTATTCTCACAGCTGCCTTTGAGTGCTGGCAACACCACCTGCAGAAGAACATCTCCTCATTCGAGTGGCTGGGGACATGGGTATTCTCTTCTTTTGACTCTTCCTAGAAGACCTCTGGTGAAACAGTTCTGCATGGATGACAGAAACATTTGGTCTACAGACCTGGCTGTCCTGTTTTCTCAACTTGGAAGGAACTGGGATAAATAATAATCCTCTTTTGAAGTACTCCATGTCATGTTCACACACTGGCCCATCATTATCTTAACAATACTTTTAACAATAAGCTGCTTTTTTTAAAAAAACAAAACAAAACAAAAACAACAGACTAATTCTCTCACATCTTCCTCTACCATCTAGCCAAGGAAAAAATGTAACAAAAATCAGAATACCCTCCCAGCAGAGATCTACAAAAAGTAAAAATGTACCATCTTGGTAAAAAGGTTGAATGACTGAAAAGGTTTTTGCGTAGTAAGTTTTCTGATCTACTTTTTGCAAAAACATATCTGAACTCCTAATTATGTTAGAATTGTCTGTTCTCTCATTGCTAAACCCAATGAGAAGAAAAAGAAATATTTTTTTTGGTTCACAATGGCTCATTAAAAGCACCAGCAGATATTTTTGCCTGGACTCCAAGACTGCACGATAAGGTTTCACCCTTATCATACCCCACAGAATACTGCTTATTTCAAGATCAAGTATTTTAAACAAAACCAGCAGCATCCCAGATGGATGTCACCTGGCTGCATGCCAAGATTCTACAGTCACAGAAGCAAAATGCTGTATGTGACCGATGCACGGAAGAACAGGAGGCAGACTGGGACACCGAGATGGGCATCCTTCAGCTCTGTCTTTCACAGATATGCAAAGCCCCACAATGAGAGCCTCAACGCCATTTCACCTACTCCAGCTCTGGTTCCTGCTGAAAGAAACTCCCTTTGCACAGGCTGAATGAGACTTAGGAAAAAACCCAGCTTCCGGCAGACTATAGCAGAGGAGGAGGATCCAGAATAAGGGTTTGGGAACTCATCTGCCTTACAATTTACAGAGCACAATGTGGGAACATCATAGGGTATAATCAAGACAACTATATTAGGTTAGACACACTAAAAGTTTCAGACAAATCCAAAATCAGAAGGCAAGATTTAAATCAAACAACTCTTCTCAGATTAGGGGAAAAAGTGGATAAGCAATAAATCAGTTTCCAGTTGCTAATCCAACGCAACCCAGGGATTGGAACCTCAGCCATTTCCAAGCAATTACGTGTTCCCTCATTTATTCTGGCTCATTTGGAGTGAGTCATACATCTGCATGTTGATAACCTGCAAGGGATACTCCAGCAGCTCACGCAAGCTTGCGATTTTCTGCTACGCAAAGCTTTCTATCCTCACAGCTTCACTGTGTCCAGACAGCTGGACAATGAAGTTGTGCCTGCCTGACGCACCTTCTTAGATAACTGAGTTACATACTGCGTGACTAGCCGCAGATGTGTGAAAAATATGTTGTGTATATGACTTCAGGAAGTCGAAGAGCTCTCAGTGCCGCTGACAGGATGGATGGCATGAAAGCAGGCAGGAACACACAAGTGACTGCTACTATAGACTAGATATACATAGTCAGAGCACTGTATGATATTTTGAATTCTCACTTTCTCCCAAAGCCACTGATTTACCATTATTTATATTGAGATTATCAGACATATATACTCCGTTTCATGGCCTCCATGTTCAGCAAGTCCGCATTTTGGGGGAGGCGAGCTTGCCGTGCATACCCAGCAGCACAGAGCTCCATGGTGGCGGCTGGGGCAGCTGGCGGGAGCACAGCGGGGCCAGCACCACGCATCATGTCATGTCACATCATGGCATATCATGGCACTGCCAGCTGCCTCCAGCCGCCGTGGGACCGAGAGGGAAACGAGGAACCGTAGCTGCGGAAAGTCGGGGTCGAGTCGGGACAGGAAGGTCTGGCTGCCCGTGGCAGCTTACAGGGGTTTTGCACAGAGGGCGGCTTTCAGACAACGAAATGAAGAGGTGCGCGCTGTAGGACTGCTCCTCCGCTTCTCCCCAGTGGGCAATGAATTACACCAGACAGCAAATAGGCATTCATGCAATAACCAGGTGGTAGCTTCACCGTTCTGAAGGTGCAAGAAATCCCATGGGAAAGAAGCACAGAACTGACTGACCTGCAGGACCTGATCTAGTGACGTAGCACGTGACCAGACCATTCATGGGAACCAGGCCAATTAAACCAAAACCCAGGCATTTTCAAGGGTAATGCATAATGGTAACACAGAGGGCAAAGCTCATTTGGCAGGTGAAATACGGAGACTTCGGCTCTCAATGTGAATGAGCATTACTGGTTTTACAGTGCCACAGGAAGAATGAAGGATCCTTTCAATTATCCCAAAAGGGACTAATCAAGGAATGTAACATCTGCAGAGATTTTGAACCACCACCACCTCTGTATGATTCAGAACAGAAGATCTGAATGGCAAGTTATATTGCCACTACAGTTTAAAACCTGCACGTGAAGGCTGTCCTTTGATACTGAACAATTTTAGATCTGATCTTTGTCCAGGATGAAGGTAATTCCTGACAGCCCTACAAGCAGAGAGAGCAGATGCACTGCTACCCGTGTGAACACTGTTAACTGCATGTAGAGCTCAGGCCAGGAAGGTGCTCAGTCAGTTGCTCAGTCCATAGGGAGGGGATGGGGATGGGGATGAGCCATACTAACCAGAAGTTGCGGAGAAGCTGCACCACAAAAGCCAGCCCAGGAGAACAGCTGCAGCTTCAGCAACAATTACTCACATCACATCAGCAAAGAAGATTCAGAAGTCAGAAGGCAACACAAGCAAGTGCTTTCACAGGCATCCAAACACCTGACGCCAGTTCCCGATGGCTGGCTGGGAGCTCCAAGCACAGCCTCCCTCCACGGCCAGAGCATGTGTACGGTCTCTCTCCCACATCTGTTCTGGTGCCTACATAAAGGTTGAGCTTAGGCTGTCATCCTCCCTTTGAACAAAGGACTCACACTGCCTCTGTCTCCCTTCCAGTTGCCTAGTTTTATGAAGCTCGTAGAAACGTAATTATTTTTGAGACACTCCCTCCCCCCCTCCATTTGCCAAAAACGATTGAAGTCTGCCAACAGATTCACAAGTTATTAGGGGAAGACACACACAGGCAGCGAGACTACCCCAGACACCTTTCCTTTAGAAACCAGGCTAAAAACCATAGTATTGTATTTATTAAAACAGTCCCCTGAAGTCAGATTCGTGATTGCTGTACTTCTGTTATTGGCAGTACAGCAGATTTTTAAAACAATTTTTGGAGGATTATATTTGGTTTCCACAAATCAGATTGATTTCACCCCTTCTAGCCGCAGGCCAGACATTTATGAACACTTTTCCCATCTGTTAAATAGGGATGGTAAGTACTTACCTGCCTCAGATGTGGTCTGTGTGCAAACACAGTGGTTTGAAGATCTTTAAAGCACTGCTCTACATAAAAAATAATTATTATAAATATTGCTGCAAGATTAGCACATACACATTTTATTCTTTTTGAATGACTGCAACCTTTCAAAAACAGAAGCATAATAGAGGTCTATTCCTCAGATATATTTAAGTGTGATACAGAGGAAATTATTCATTTAGCAAATGTTTTGCCAAGTTAGCTTTCTGCTGCACTTCAATTCAATTCTTAGTAAAGGAGGTGTCGTGGTTTCAGCTCAGTCGGTAACAAAGCACCACGAAGCCACTCACTCACCCCCCACCCCCTCGCCTGGCCATGTTGGGATGAGGAGAAAATACAAGGGCAGGCTTGTGGGTCGAGACAAGGACTGGGAGGGATCGCTCCCCACTTATGGTCACGGGCAAAAAACAGGCTCAACTTGGGGAAGAAACAAAATCAATTTCATTTACTACAAATCAAATGAAAACCAAGGGTATTAGGAAGGGAAACCAAACATCAGAACACCTCCCCCCACCCCTCCCGCCTTCCCGCCTCAGCTCCATTCCCAGTGCTTTCTATCTCCTCCCCCCGGCGGCGCAGGGGAACAGGGGATGGGGGTTGAGTCAGCTCGCCACACATCGTCTCTGCCGCTCCTTTCCTCAGGGGGAAGATTTCTCCCTTGTTCCCTGCTCCACCGTGGGGTCCCTCCCACGGGAGACAGTCCTTCACCAACTTCTCCAACGTGGTTCCTTTCCGC
>VYZV01023817.1:2924-30772 GCA_013401275.1 Pandion haliaetus
TCAGTGGGATGGAGGAGAGAATTGGGGAAGAAAGAAGTAAAACCCCTGGGTTGAGATATACAAACAGTTTAATAGAACAGAAAGGAAGAAACTAATTGATAATAACAACAATAATAAAATGACAATAATATTAAAAGAATTGGAATATACAAAACAAGTGATGCACAATGCAATTGCTCACCACCTGCCAACCGACGGCCAGTTAGTTCCCAAGCAGCGATCCCCGCAGGCCAACTCCCCCCAGTTTATGTACTGGGCATGACATCACATGGTATGGAATACCCCTTTGGCCAGTTTGGGTCAGCTGCCCTGTCTGTGTCCACTCCGAGCTTCTTGTGCCCCTCCAGCCTTCTTGCTGGCTGGGTACGAGAAGCTGAAAAATCCTTGACTTAGTTGAAACACCACTTAGCAACAACTGAAAACATCAGTGTGTTAACCAACGTTCTTCTCCTACTGAACCCAAAACACAACGCTACACTAGCAACTAGAAAGAAAATTAACTAATCCCAGCTGAAACCAGGACACTCATATTTTACTTTTAAGATTTTTTTTATTTTGTAAGAAGAAAGCTGTTGTCCTGTACTACATGACTCTGCTCATATATTATCTGAATGGAATTCATTTTGTCTTATTAGAAGTCCTGGAGGGTGCAAGTTCCCACACAGGTATTCCTGCTGCTCAGAGAGGTGAGTTTACTTAGTTTAGCTGTATGCCAGAACAGAATGAGCATTCTTGGGATATTGGTATACTCTTTTTGGATGTGTCGTAATCCAGGAAGTGTTTACTAGTTAACTGAGAATGCATGCTCTGGTGTGGCTTAATGATATCATAATATTTTGATGTGTTTTTTAATTACAAAAGTCAGATTTGTTAATAACAACAGTGTGTCTCTGTCAGATATATTGATACCACTTTATCTGACAGAAAACTAGTTCCCTGAGAGAGAGCTTTTTTGCTTGTCTTAATTTGAAGTTAGCATGTGTTCCTTCCGTTTCTTCAGAAAAATGAAGAAATGGTGTTTGCAAAACTTTTTTTTTTTTTAAAGATACGCAAACACTCTTGCAACTAATACCAAAAGTCATAGCAGAAACAACTCTATTGTCATTGTAATAATAAGTGAGGGCGTAGGGTTGGGTGGGGTGAGTGTTGGAGGGGGGATGTTGGGGGAAGGAGGACAGCATTTTGTAAGGAAAATTCATTTGTGTTTAAAACCGAGGTGTTGTTTCAGCTTGTGACTCTTACCCTCATCACCAAAGCTTTTTTTCAGTCTGTAGGTTAGCTCTTGATAAAGATAGGAAGTTTAAATCATGATCAGCAGCTCTTAGTGAGGAAAAGAAAAGCAATGAAAATTAAAATTAAACAAGGCTTAGATAAAATTAAAGAAGCCAGAACTTAATACCTAAAATGAGATTAAAAAAAAAATAAATCTAGCATAAGTCGTTAATGACTGTATTTGCATGTTTTTTCAGTGATGAAGTCCCAGTCAGGCAGTTGGTTCACAGCTGGGACATCACCAGAACTCGGTACACTGGTTTGGACAAGTCCAAACCTATATTGTAACTTTTCCTTTAAACAGACCTGGAAAGGGATGTTCTCTCTCAGACACAGATAATTGCTTCCTCAGAAGGAGCATTGAGATGAGCAAGAGACATCATCCATATTTTTTTTCTTTGTTTTTTCTTTTGTTTTTCTGTCTGTGTTTTCAGCAACGTCAATTGATTACAGTTCCTTTGCAGACAGATGCAACAGCTGGATAGAGCTCATTAAACTGAAAGCTCAGACCATAAGGCGCGGATCAATTAAGACAAGTAGGCGGCTGTTTCTACCACGTTATGATAATCTGAGACATATCTCTGATTTCCCAGTGGTGAATAGTAGAGTTTCCTGCCCAACAATAGTATTGCAGATCACGTGTAGAATGAATACCTGAGTGTGAAAACTGCCGACATTGTTACTGTCTTTGTAAGCTAATATAGGATTTATGAAGCAGTATCATAAAAAGCAAAATACAGTGTTTCTGTTCACTTAGTAAAAATTAGTTATCAATAAATGTGTACGCCTACTAATTATATAACATACACTGCATGGATGTAGGTGTATGTATGATCTTGGAAAATTTTTGGTGAGAAACAGGAAGCAATCACCAAGGTGACAGTCAAGGCAATGGTCACTAAATTAGCAAGTGGTGAGTTATTTTTCAGTAGTTCTTTGGCCACAGGTCTGACTATCTTGCTTAAATTAGCAGAGATTAATACCTGTTTTAATGGAAAATGCTGCACTGGGGAAACACAACAACTTTCACATTTCCTATAATTTGTTCCTCCAGCAGAATACATACTTCAAAATGTTGGCACTTTTTCTTTACTTTCACTTTATAACTGATTGTTGTATGTGCAGCTACTTGCCTCAATGTTTTTCTTTGCAGGAATGCCACTCTTCCAAATAAATTCCATTTCAGCTTTTTGTCTCCTTTTGCATGCATTGCATGATAATTTCCTTTCTCACATGATATGGCTGAGCATCACAGGCAGCTGAATGTTGTCACCAAGCTATTTGGAAACCATAAAGAAGAGGTTTTGTGTTTTGAGAAACAGCAATCGAGCTTACTTGATAGTTACTTTCTCTACTTTTTTCCCATCTTTTTAGCTGCTTCACTTGATAAAGCAAGTCCATTGGCTGAGGGATACTTACGGCACCGTTCTGTTCCAACATGCACCAATTCTACTGTCTCAGTTGTTAAGATGACACCTCTTTCTTTTCTACCTGGGGCAAAAATAACCAAGTATCTTGGGATAATCAACATGTTTTTTATAAGAGAAACCACTTCTTTGCGTGAGGTGAGCTTTTTGTTAATTATAATAATCAAATAATAACATCTGAAGAGGTTTGAGTTGAGGTATGGCACAGCAAGAGAATAAGAGTTTTTGTCACTTGAGGGTAGGTGCTGAATGGCGAGTAAATTGCATTGCACTGTTCTTGTCACAGAACGTACAGAGCTGCTTTGTGTTTGGCAGTGTTAGAAGGGGGTTACTTAACTATTGCCGTTGCTGTTGAATTTGGTATAATACTAAACCAATGCGTTCTTAAACAGAACTATATGGAAAAAATAGGTCTTTGACCATCAGTGGTAGCTGAGATCATTTGAACCCAAAACTGAGATTAATTTAAATGCTAAAAAAAAAATAATAATCCATTCTTCTCTCATTTAGCAAGCTTAATGATGAACTTTCACACTGTATTTGGATTTTAGAATTCTTTGGTTAATACAAGGTTTCCCATATCATATATAACTATTTTATGCTGATTTCAATATTGCATTCTGTGCCTTCTCAGTAACATAGTTTTGTGTGATGAACATCTAAAAAGCATGCCATAGAGTGTATAACAACACAACCAGCTTAGAGGGTGTAGCTAGTGATACTCAAACAATGATCTCCAGTCTAGAACTGGATAACAGATAGTCCTCTGAGAATGCCAAAATGCAAGACATGTTCCTTATAATTTTCTTGTCCTTTTGGGAAGTAGCTGCATCTTTCAGCTACAGTTTCTGGCCACAGAAATAGAATGTACCTCTTGCCTGGTTTGTTAGTGCTAAAGAGTATGCTGTTTCTTGCTAATTACACATCGATAAAATTACAGAGCAGATGTTAATAAAAATGATCAGCCTTCTTAAAAATGAGTTGTGAGCTCTCTAGAGAAACTTTGATTAGAAATACATTTAGTTTGGATCTTGCAAGTTATGGCCCCTTTTAACTTCAGAAATTGATGTGAAAAGGACAGCATTTTCAAAAGGATGTGTATGGTATGACCAAGGAAATGGTTACACGACATTTCTGTACTAACTGCAGCTTCTGTAGATAAAAATGAAATAGCTGATAAGCTTTGGTAACTATGATAGTAGATCCCAGCAGAGGTAGGTTGCTCAAGTATTTGATTCAATGCCTCCATGAAGTTTGGATGGTTGTACAGTTTCTGTGATACTGTCAGTGTGCTATTTCCAGCACCCAGGGCAGCTAACTTAAAATTTATTTCAGCTGCATAGGCTGAGTCACAAATCAGTTTTAATACTAGTTGTACAGTATTGCCCTGAGGCTGTAAGGGAGTCAAAACAGAGTGGTCATTATATCTGACTCGAGCAATGTGTTTCAGATTCTACAGAAAAACAATTAGTAGGGTTTGTGTTTGTATTGCTTTATATTTTGCTTATGGTGATTTACAGAATGTTGAGGCCCTATGAACGCTTTCTTAAGCTGAAATATACACCAGACACTGTGCTTCGAAAGTTTATGATAATTTTAAGTCCAATTTATCCATTGCTCTTAGGTTTTGCTGTTCACAGGTGGATATTTAGAATCTTTTGTTACCTGCTGTCATCACATTTTGTATTTTGTTTATAATATTACAGATTCCAGCCCCCCCCATCAGTCGCTGTAACTGTTAAAACACTTGGACAAAATCAAAATTTCATGAGGAATTACAAACTTATATTGAAATTTTGATGTGTGGCTGCATTTGACTTCATTCATGCTTTACGCTTGGATTGGTGAAATTATACTTGCCCTTTTGTCTGTTAATTTTCATCCAAGATATATTTTCTTACGTCTTTATGAGTCTGTTCAGGGTAGATTATAGTACCCAGTAGAAAACTTAATGAAACGGGATGGCTAGAAGTTCTTCTAGGATTCAAGGGGCAGGGAAAAAAAAGGTTGAATAGCTTGCTTGTCAAGTCTCTGCTCTGTCCCTTGCTTACTTTGGATTTTTGAGGGATCATTTCTTTAGTGAATGTTGAAAACTAATGACAGTGATTAGCATACATTAAGTTGCAGGGACCAAAGGTAGTGGCCACTCCTTACCAGTAATTTCCAAGAAGTCTGAATCTCTTTTAATCCTCAGTAGAAATTATTCTTTATCTGCTTCCCAGTTATCAAAAACAATGGGCAGTATCTTTCCTGATAAAAGAAAAAAAAGTCATTTTTCAACTGTCATTGGAATATTAAATGTTCCTGCAGAGGTGTAGGAATGTCTGAAAAGTGTCTAATATACTGACTGCAAAGAATACCAGTGGCAAATGAATAAGGTACTTGTGATTCTTTTCCTCAAACAGTAAGTTCCTTTGGTCTGATTTTTAACTGTGACCCATTAAACAGTGCATAGCTTTTAAGTTCTGTACAATATACCAGTTAGGATTCACTGAAACATTCAGCTGATAAAAACATAAGAAAAGTATTCAGCATCTTGTAGCTATACCTAACATAAAATGTATTTTTGTTTTTCCATTTTAGGAGGGTGGTGTCAGTGGTTTTCTCCACGCGTTTATTGCTGAAGTGTTTGCAATGGTGAGAGCTCATGTTGCAGCTTTAGGGGGGAATGCGGTTGTCTCATACATTATGAAGCAGTGTGTTTTTATGGAGAATCCAAACAAAAATCAGGTAAATTATGATACAAAATAACAGTGCTGTTGTGATTAGTATGACACAAATACACATTTTATATATTTAAAAAACAGCAACCTTGTAGAGCCATGTCTGCATAACACTTCTGGATCTCTCATCGTGACACTTGTTCAAAGAAGCCAAGAGCATTCTTGGACACCCAAGTTAACACAGAATTACAAATATGCTTCATAAATACCCAAATGGGTAAAAATACTAAGTGTACTAGAATGAAGTAAATTGCAGGAAACAGTTGAACAGTAGTGCTGAACTTAGCTTTTCTGATGTTGCAGTGTTAGGATTTTCATCGTAACTCCACGTAAAAATCCCTGGAGCTGCTGGTATAAAATGCTCCATTTTGGACATAGAGACAAAACTTTACTAATAAAGACGACAAGAGATTATGGTTCTTTTGGTACACAAAATATGTTCAAAACAGTAGTGAAAGCAAGTACAGCTACCCAGATACTTCATTTGTGGTAGTCTTACGAGAATCTGTCTACATGTTTGATAGCACATGAGTGAGTGGATATAAAAGAAAATATGGCATAGATTGCCTCACTAATAAATTCTAATAATTTGTCCTTCTCCTGATCTCTGTCAACTTTCCTATTATCTGTGTAGTTATATCTAGCTGATACGTTGTTATTTAATGTTTGGTAACTGCGTATGCGTATTGTCTTTTTTTTTTTTTTTTTTTTTTTTCCTAGCTACTCACTAAAACGTGNTTTTTCAGGCTCAGTGTTTAATAAATGTCAGTGGTGATGCAGTCATCTTTGTACGTGAATCTGAGTTAGAAATGTTACCAGTACAACCTTCTACGGTTGTTTCTCAACCCACAAGTTCTGGAGGAGATGTCACAACATGAAGACAAAAAAAGTGAGATAGTCTCTGCCAAATATAAAGATTATTTAAAATGTGGGAATGTTTAGGTTTGCATCTTCAAAATCAGTATCTCCCTGTAACATTAATAGCCAAAATCCAAGACAATCATTACACTTTGTCCTTTAACTTTATGTAATAGTCAGGGCAGCATATTGGCAGGGGTGCTCCGATTCTTTTGTTATAATTACAGGCCCCTGTGAAACCTAGACAGTGAAGCACTGATAGGAGAGTATGGATTAAAATAGTAGGCATCACATGGAACTGTGAAAGCAAACAAAAATTCTGTTACGTTTTTCAGCTGTTCGACAGGACCATGATAAGTTGTAATTCAGAACCATTTCTGAGTTTGCATATTGTATTAGCTGATTCTCAGTTTAAAAAATAAAAGAGGGGTCAGGGTGGGTGGGAGATAACTGAGAAGCCTGTATTAGCAACCTTTGCCAAAGGAGCAAGAGATTTGTGTGCAGACTAAAAAAATGTGGGCTGAAGTCTCAATTTGCCTTAGATCATAGAGTGTGAATAGGAAGCAGCAGCACCAAAAAGTCACAGTTTGAGTTTCTGCACACTGAATTACTGAACTGCTGATCTATTTTTTTAAAACTAATACTATGCAGCGTATGTTTTGGGTGGGTGTTTTGGGGTTTTTTTTTTTGTTGTTGTTTTTAAAAAGGTACCAGACCATGATGCTGTGTTCCTAATCATCCCTATGGTTTAAAAAAAAAAAAAGTACAAAAAGTTGCAAAGTGTGTTTGGTGCTATTTTAAGATGTTCACTTCAATATTGACAAAACAGATCCTTTTTTTATATAAGATTCTGTGAAAGAAATGTCCTGAGGCTCATTTTCTTCAGGCATGATCTCTTGCAAGGATTACATAAACAGTCCTCCAGAAGTCAGTTATACAGAGGTATACTTCAGCCTCCTTTCCGTTTAACAAGTTGGAAATGCCTGGCTAATTGGAGATTGATGTATGTCTGTGATGCTGATTTCTGCAAGTTGGTTTTCTGTTGTGTATTGTTCCCACCACCCTTCGCACCCCCNTTTACAGTAAACCTGATAAAGGCTGTGATATTCTAATGTAAAAAATGCAAACTTTGATTTGAAGATGCATTCTTATTTAATTCTGACAATACCATATGTGGAACTTGAACAAACATGTAAACTTGAATGTAAATATTCTGCTTAGTGTTGAAATTAAGCAATGGCATGATTATTTGTTAAAACTAATTATTTCATTGTAAATGAGCATGAAAATCATTCTTGCACAATAAATTTCTTTATAAAACTTACTGTGTTTTTGTATGTGTAATAGTTAAATGTGTACACTGGATACCTACTAAAGATGTCCCACCCCCATTCTCCTCAGAGGAACATTTGTTGTATAGAATGTTACAACCTGATTATTTAAAATTTGGAGAGTTAATTGTCTTTAAATATAAAGTGTTTGAATTAGGTGCTTACCAGAACACTTTACTCGTACAGTTGTCTTTCTAAATTCTGTAGCTGTTGCAACCAAAGCTGCCATAAATTGTCATCTGTAAATAGTTGCAGCTCTCTTGATTATTTTGCAAGGCAAATCTTGTTCACTTTGAAGCTGATGGCAGAATATTAATAACTTCAGAAGGTCTTGGATGTGCCACAAGAAATTGTTTCCAGCATAAGTATACAGCATGGAAATACTCTCTGAAGTAGCACATTAAAGTAGCTGTTTGTGATTTTGTTTGGTTGGTTTGTTCTGGAGTTTTTTTGGTAGCTTCTGTGGAAGTATTAATGCCATCTTTTAATTTCTAGCTGTTTAAAAGGTCACAATTTCTTCTAGTGTGTTTTGTTAGACATAGAGGAGGAGCTTTCTCATCTAGAAATTTTAATTCTTTTCTAATTATTATTCCAGAAATGGCAAACATGGTTTTTAACTGTTACTAATTGGGATTTAGCTTTTCTTAATTGGTCCAGCTGAATAAAGCTGTAGAAAGTTGTACACTTAAATTGCTTTGGTTGTTACTTTCTTCTTCCCAGTGTAAAAAAAGGGATGTGTGTGCAAATCCATTGTCATTTGGTATGTCAGACCTCATACATTTCTCAGAGGCAAAAAAAGGATTATATAAACATGAGACAAACTTCAGGGTACTATTTGACTATGTAAGGAAATGAAAACTAAAACATGAGTTAAAAATTTAAGTCATTAGTGCACAAAACGCCTTTGAGGGAGGAGCTGTGTGCCTACAACGTAAGTTGATTTATGTTCCTTTCTGAGTTCAGAATGGCTGAAAATCATACGAAGGTACCTTGGTAGTTAATGACTTTTACCCCTTCAGTCATGACGTAATAACACAGAGTTTTGTTGTGGGAGAGTCACTGAAGTTTCTGCTGAAATGGGAGCAGTTAATGCAAGATACCCTGCTCTTCATGTAAAGGGACTTCCAAATTCGTGGAGACAAAATGGTACCATTTGAGATGCTTGTGAGTCAGACAAGCATTGCTTTGTTGGGAATTTACTCTGGGAGTAGCTGTTTGGGGGTAGGAGCTAATGCGACTTGCTTGTGCTGGTTTTGGCTGGGATAGAGTTAATTTTTTTCATAGCAGCCGGTATGGTACTGCGTTTTGGATTTGTGACCAAACAAGGTTGTTAATGCAGGGATGTTTTAGCTAGTACTGAAGAGTACTTGCAGAGTCAAGGCTTTCTGTTTATCATGCTGTCCCCTCCCCAGTGAGTATGCTGCGGGTGGACAAGAGGCTGGGAGGGAATGCTGCCGAAACAGCGGACCCAGTTTGACCACAGGGATGTCCTGTACCATACAACACTGTATGGGGGTGCAACCCTGGGGGTGGTTTGCCAGGGGTTGCAGTTGCTCGGAGACTGGCATCGGGCAGCAGGTGGTGAGCAATTGCTTTTTGCATCACTTGTTTTTCTTTGTTTTGTCTTTTTTCTCTTATTACACTGTCTATCTCATCCCGTGAGTTTTCTCGCTTTCACCCTTCCAGTTCTCTTCCCCATCCCATTGGGAGGGAAGGAACAAGCAAGCAGCTGTGTGGTGTCTGACTGTCTACTGGGGTTAACCCCCAGCATTGCCGCCTCCTCTTGACTTGAGGTATCCAAATGACAGAGGATAGAGTGAAAGTAGCCCTGTTCCTATCTGCGGCCCTCAGAAGAACCACTAAGCTTGGGTTTAAAACCTTCAGGTCAATATTGTGAACATAAGGGGTGGTATCACCCTTCATTAGAAAGGAGTGGTAGCATCTGCTGTAAAAGACCACCGCTCCAGGCACTGCTTTACTTGCAGCAGTGAAGCTAGGTCTATGTCAGGCCTTCAGGTGATGGTGTTCAGGGCCTGAACAACTGTCTTCTCCTCTGGAGAATTTTGGAAGGGCACCTGCAGGTAATGCTGCTGTGTGCTGATTCTTTCCACAGCTTTGTCTAACCATCACTATTTTTAAGAGATGTATAGTGCTTGCTAAGTCAGCCAACCCAACCTTGAAGGCGGGCAGGAATGAACTTGGAGGGAGTTGTTGGCTTCATGTTGGGAGTCCCAACTAGCTCAGTGCTTCAGGAATGGATCTTCTGGAATAACATCCCACTTTTATTTTTTTTCTTTTTTTTTTCTTTCTTTTTTCAACTAGGAGCTTGTTTTCAAAGCTGGTTGGAAAGTCCTCAGCTTGCATTTTTTTCCTCTTAACCTCCTAGGTTGTGAACTCTGATACACACGTCTGAAAGGTGCTAAGTGAGAGCAAATGTCCTTTTTAGTGAATGGTGTGAAGCTAATTGTGGCTTCCCTCTCCTCCAGCTGGAATCAAATGTTTTTTCTTGGTGTTTAGTTGAAATGAGAATTTCCTTGGAAATGAAACCTGAGGGTTTGGTTCACTTCTGTCAGACTGAAAGACAACCCTGCACATATCTCACTAGCAACTTACTGAGAGGCAGATACACAGGGGTAAGAACTGGGTGTCGAGATGTAGGCTGACGTGGTAGCTTGAATATTGAAATATCATTCATTTTTAAACTTGCATAACAGATTAGTCGTGACAAGGCTGACATGCTGAAGGTTTCCAGTGGCAGGAAAGGACTCCATCTTTCTGGGGCTCTTTCTTCCACACGCAGGCTTTCTTCCTAGGTTTTCGAGAAGACAGCTGTAGAATCCCTGCCTGGTATGAGAGCAAGCCAGGCTGCTGCTCCTCATTGGTACAATGACCCCTTCAGGTAACACTTTTCATTGCTATACCTTGAGTGTTTCACAAAACCGGTTCGTGTCGTTTCTCCACTTTATGGTTGAAGTAACTGAGAGGTGTGAAGCAACGTGCCAAGGTCATGCTGGGGGCCGGTGGGAGAAGCAGGTCTCGCTCCAGGCATCAAAATGCTGTGCTTGTGAGTATGGGACAACAAATGACAATCAGCCAAAGACAGATTTGTGTTGTGCTGGGTCTGTTGTCATTGTACCTACATGATGAATGCATTGCCTGAAAAATGGACTTTAGTCTGCACCAGTATAGCTGGAGTTAATGATCTTGGATAAAAATTTACTGTGTATATCAGTCAGTGGGCAAATTGCTGAGTAGAAGCTGGAGTCTGAAATTGTTGATTTCATTTTTGGAAACAGGACTCACATTTCAGTTAGTTGATTTGCAGGTTTTTATCATAAACACGTACATTCATTCACATTAAATGATGCACGTTTATTTTTGTTGCAAAAGCAATTCCATTAATGTGTACAGAACTATCTCCTTAAATTGTAGGGAGAGGTTTTATTTATGAGGTTTTATTTTCCTTAAAATCAGATGTATATAACATTTCAATCAAGGAGAATCTTTGCATGGAAACTTTGTGAGGTTTTGGAAGCATCAGAGTAATTGCAACCTTGTGATGAGTGGAATGTTCACACCTGAAGAGCTTTTAAATTTTGAGGGAGTGCAGCTGAGCCTGGTAAGATTTGAAGAGATGCCGTTATCTGCTGCCATCCACTCTAAAAGCCAGAGGAGTAAGTGAAAGCACTTCCAGGCAGCAACCCTTCCTCTTCCTGCCTCCCTTCTCTGCCCATGCTATCTGTGCCCTCTCTGTAGCCGTGTGGCGCCTTCCCTTCCTGGGATCCTGCCCTGGGTTGCGCCTCCCTCTTCCTTCTCTGCCCCATCTCTGGAGGGTTTGGTTACCGCAGGTTGGCAACAGCACAGGAACTCCTCTGCATGGAGGAGAGGGAACCGCTGTGTTTAACTTCGGAGATTGTAGATTCTGTTCACACTTCTCACAGGATAGCAGAGCTATCTGCATTGCAAAGCTGTAATTCAATTTTCAAGCTTTTACTGAAATTGATGATCTATTTATACTTTGGTCTCAGTCCAAGGGTTGGTGCCGTTTGCATGAGGGGAAATGGCTGAGAGAAGGTGAAATGGAAAAGTTGCTTGTTATTAAATTGTCATAATCTCCCACCTCTGTCTTCCCCAGTGCTCAGATCCTGCCCTTGCACTGCGTACTGTGTGCTTCGTTACCAATTTACTCTGTCAATTGAAGTTCTGTGTGCAGGGTGATCAGAGTACACTGGTCTCAAGGGATCTCTTGTTCATGCCAGAAACCTGCAAACAGGCTTTTAAATTGTCACTTTCATTTTACATGTGTCAACTGTTAAACTTACCCAGAGGCCAGGTGAAGAGAATGAAACTTAGCAATAATGCGTTCACTCGGTCGTTTCTGTTGACAGTGTCAGAGCACTGTTTGTTGAAGGTGAAATGCTCTTGTGTTTTGAATACCATTGCTGGTTTTGACTGTCTCCACAACTAGCAGCAGAGCACATCTGTTGGCCAGCTACGAGCCCAGGAAGAGTTTGGTGTCTCCAGACTATTTCCTTATTGCCACTGCAGAAGAAGAGGGGCTGGGATAAAGAAGGGAAAGGCAAGAGATGGGGTAGATAGAAGAAGGTAATGTAGGCAGGGGAAACAAGGAAAGAGCACAAAATGAAGTTGAGTGTCTACCAACAAAAAATGACAAGAAAGAAAATAGCTCATTGGAGAGACAGATAGATAATGATTCCCCAACCAAATTAAACAAAAAATACTGAAAATAAAGTATGTTAATGTGTTGTTTCAGCAATTGCTACAGTAATGTCTTGCTCTCATGTGAAACTTTTCATCATTAGGGCTTGAATCACTCTGCAAAGGTCTAGATCATTGTCCAGATGTACAGTGAGGAGCAACAAGACTGACTCACAGGAGTCAACCTCTGGAATCCTACTTTGAGAGTTGCTATGTTATACCACAGTAGAAGACATGGCTGATGGTCTGAGGTGCCTCCAGTGCACTTCTGCACCTGGGAATCATGGTCTTGCTGGGTTAAATGTCACAGAGCAGTGTCTAGTTCTTTGTCTTTTTTGTCTTGGAGGAGGTTGCTGTCAAATATAATCGCGCTTTTATTCCTCTTACTTGAAGGAGAATAGCCATATTTTTTGTACCTGGCTGGACAGCTATGTCCAAAGAAAATCCCTTATCTGATCTAAATCTAGGCATTGTCTGTAGACTTTGTTCCTGGAAGTCAATGAACAAACCTTTTAATGTGTGTTTGACATGCATATATTCTCTGTGTGTACATATACACATTTCCACCTTCAAGGCAGAAAGTTGTTTATGGAGTTTTTCACTCCTCCGTACACACTGCTTTTTGGCTCTACCTGCCATGACAGTTCTAGCCTCTGCCTGTGAAAGGCGCAGTGTGATTAGGCAACCGTTCTTCATGTACACATGTATGTAAGGTCCAGGTAAGAAAGCTCCCGTTTTCCTCGTACACCTGCAGGACACAAGAAGTATTCTGACAGGGTGTGACCACAGTGTTGTTTCCAGCAAGAAATCTTTATTAGAGGCATGATACAACTAGATTTAGGTAGCATGCATACCTATGGAAAATAACCCAGAAATTACAGACAGAACGCAAATCAACAATGTTATGCTGTTGATGAGAAGAAAGATGCCACAGGGGAAGGTAGAAGGAGAAGACATCTGAAATATTGCTGCTGCTTTGCTCGCAACTCAGCAGGGGTGCTGTGCCTGTTCTTGATCGCAGCTCTTCAAGAAAGATGTAGGCCCAACAGAGAGGAGAGCTCAGAAGTTCAGAAAACACGACCTGCAAGAAAAGGCTGACTCAGCTGGAGTGAGTGAAATAGCGAACTGGCTAACCATCTTCAAGGACTGTTTCCTACATCTGCAACAGTTAGCAGAGGGAGTAATGGGCTTGAAGCGGAACAGGAAAAGTTCAGGCTACATGCACAGGCACGGGTTTGCAGTTGTGAGGAGCAGGAAGCACTGACACATTGCCTGGGGAGGTTGGTGTTATCCTCCACCAAATGCCTAAGAGAGCTGGTTAGATGAGCATCTTTTGGGACTTGCATGTGTGCCTCTGAGCAGGGGATGAATTGGATGAATTCCCGAGATCCTTCTTACTCCAAGGGCTTCACGCTTTGTAGCTGTACATAGATTCAGTTTTCAACTAGAAAAAGATTTTTCTTCCCAAGTACTCAGATCAGGCCTGAGCTGCCCCTCCTAAACTGTATTCTGGTGACTTTCTGGCAGGAAGTAATAAACTTAATTATATATGGGGAGAAACAGACACCACTTTTTACGGTCGCCTTGCCTACAAATAAACCGATATTATTTTAGTAAGGCAACTAAAGTGGTATGAAATCCAATGTAGTTGTTCCTTTCCTAGGGAAGAAGGTTTATTATGATTTGTCTGAGCTCATTATAGAGTTTAGACTTAAAAAAAACAAATGGGCCGCTCTGAAATAAAAGAGTTTTGTACTACAGCAATTAAATCAGTGTCCAAATTGCTTATGTTAAACTGGAATGTGGAAATAGCCTGGATGGAAGTTTGTTCAGATCTTGGTGATAACGATATTTCAAATACATATGCATAAATTTAACCTGATATTCTGCAATAAAACAATTACCTTGTCTCATTTCATTTATTGAACCACAAAGTTGTTACTTCTTGGAATTTAAAAAGGTTTATGGGACAAGCAGCTGATCTCTCAAGCACCCTGGCTGTACTTAAGAGAGAAATTTCTTTGACAGGAAACTATGTGAGGCTTTTCAAAGCAGTTGCCCACACCATTAGGAAGTTTAACATTAGAGATTTCAAGTGATTAATGACTTAGGTGGGTTAACCATAGATTCATTTGATATCAAACAGCAAGTCTGTGAGAAATACTAATAGTGTGTCGTTAATTTCTGTGCAGCTCATTCTATTAAAAATTTGCATGGCCAACCATTCTCCAATACCTGCTGTAAAGCGAGTCTAGTGTGGAATTTGTATTTCTTTTTAAATGGTAACAACCAGTTGCTACTGTGATCAGTTTGCTTCCTTTGAAGCCCTCGTGAGGTTTTTTTGACAGTATTTCTAACTTTGCTGTTAGCAAAGTTCAAGCCCAGTCAATGAAACATCAGTGTAAAAGCTGTAGCACAATGTAGACCTTTTAAGGAAATATGGGTGGTAGAACACAAGAACATTAAGGTTTGGGCAAAATGGATATCACAACTGGGTAATTACAAAAGAAGTTTTATATACTCTTTCTAGCGTACCACGCACAAGGAAGTACCAGACTCCTACTTTCCTTGGTTCCAGTACAGGACTGTGTGTTTCACTGCAGCATTTCCTTACCCCTGTGCTAGGTGGTGGGGCTTTGCTGCAGGTGCCTTGGCAGTTAAGAGTGGGGTACAGGGCTTTTCCAGCTTGTCTTGTTTAGAAGTTTGTTCAAAATGAAGAGTCACATCTTTCTGTAGGAGCTTCAAGGAAATCAGACTAAATATTTCACAAGAAATAACATAACAGGAAAGTTAAAAGATGGTATTTAAAAAGAAGAACAGTTTGAGCATTGCTTTTCCTTTGTGGAGTAATTGTTCGTGGAACGCAACCACACAGGAGCAATTTTTCTACTGTCTTGTGATGCTACTTGAGGAGGAAAAAAAAACGTACACTCCAATGACAACCAAAGATATATTTGGCTGGCTAGACACAGATTTAATTCATGTGATTTGCTCAAATGGTATAATTATGATATTAATTTTCATCATGTTGCCTAAATACAAATGCAAGTGCCAGAAACGGAAGACTGAATTGGCAGCCAATGAAATACAGTTAACGCACAGGAAATATCTCAGACTAAAGTAATTTACAGATTATGAGAATGAGTGGGAGCGAAGCAATGAGAGAAAAGGAAAATATAATCTATGAAGATGACAGGAAATCAAATTAAATACAAATTTCACTTTTATTGCATTTTACCAGCTATGCTTGCTTTTCCCTCAAGAAAATCTCATTATGTTAGCCCTGACTCCCTTAATGACGGGGAATTCAAATATTTCTGACCATTCTCTGGCATAATGTCCAAAAGAAATTCCTCAGTTGCTAAAAAATCCTGCTGTTGTAGGGAAGTGGGGGCTGAAGACACCTGAAGGCTCAGAACGGTCTTAAGACAAATGAATTAGTGAAAAGAATGTAGAGTCACGGAGAGGATGGCTAGAAGTGTGTATGGCTGCAATAAAGAGGGGAAACACCCATGTGCTGATACAGCTTCTAAGAGCAGTGAGATCTTAGCTGCAAATTTTCAAACATCCAAGGACAAAAAAGAATGGAGAATAAGCTTCTGTGGGATTGAGGGAACTTCTGAAAAATTTCATTCTTAGTCTTAGATGAATGATGCAGTGAAATATTCATAAAATCTACTTTCTTCCTTCGCTTTCCAGTTTATCAATAGCTATCAAATCTATATGTTGTTTCTGGATGCATATAATTGTAACATGTGCAAACATAACTGAGCATATGCAAACATACTGTTGCTGTGGGAATTCTTACCTAAAGATGCGAACACATCCATCTGACTTCGATTTTTTTTTTTTAACTGTTAAAAAAATCTAGCTAACATTTGAAGATTATGCAGCAGTTGTTGAGAGGCACAACTGGATGGCTTGCAGAGCAGCCGGGGCAAACATGCTGCTCATGAAAACCAGATTACAAAATCTAAAGAGGACATTGCATATTAAACACTGGTCTGATACAGAGGTAACACAGAAGCCACTAAAATAGTGAGTCAGTGATATCATGGCAGTTACTTTATTTGTGAAATGTTTAAACTTATGCTTGGGTTAATTCTTATCCTATTAGAAAAGTGAGTTCAGTGAATAGGTTAGTATACTCTTGCAGTGCTTAAGTGCTCCTAAGTTAGCAGTCAGGAGAAAGAAAATCTTAACAGACACATTGAAAATCAATTTAAATTCTATAATCTCCTCAATTATTTTTTTTCCCACACTGTCAGGTAAATTTCAGTTCCTTATGAAATGAAGTAATACGCTTCGTAGAATTTGGTCTACAAGATCCTTGTTTCGTTACAGGGGTTGATGGGTAGTCAGTTCAGAAATGTCTTGCTGAGCTTTTCTGGGTTTAATGTACTCTTCCTATGGTTTTATAATGATATTTTAGAGCTACTATGAATCATTTGAGTTGTGAGTAATTAACCCCTCTGGAAATCTGACTCCTAAGGATGTCTCATGTTGAATAATCATAAAATGAGTCACTGGAATTAGACATGTTTGGAATATTTTGAGTTGATCTCCCCAAAATTTGGAGTCACTCTTCGAGAAGATAATGACTCGAAGAACCAAGTGTATCTGCTCCTGTCATCTGTGTCATGTAGGAAAATAAACAATATTCGAATTACTCTAGATGACACCCAAGGCAGAACAGCAAAGGCTATAGTTAAATCCTAGGAATGAAATTTTGCAGGACTGTAGCCTTTATCCGTGCTCCAAACTTAGCAATCATAAAGCCTCTAACCCCAATGAATAGAGCATCCTTTGTTACATCAGTTCCGTGCTGATGTGAAGTGTTACTTGCAGATATACTTAGCTGTTCTTATGCATTCATTTCCTCTTCAGGCTCCAATAACTGACTTATCTTTGTAAAACTGCAAACATATCCAAACAGAACTCCCAACTTTTCATCTGAGGAATTAATTATCTGCTTATTCAGCATTTATGGATTTGAAAATCTGCAGAAGGAAAAAAATGCAGTCTTTGCAAGATGTTTGACATTTATAATTATTTTAAGTGCAAAACACAGCACACTATTTGTTCCAATAATAGGTCTCAGCAGCAATAAAGTGTACGCCTCTCCTCCGGCTTTCAGCTGTGGGAAGTATTTTGACAGTTGGATCCACAGTATGTAACTACATGTGGGCAGAGTTGTGTTTTCTTTTTGCTGCTAAAGAAAGGCTTTCAAGTTTGCCACAAATCTCGGGCATACGAGCACATTTTCCTACTAAAAATCGTTCCTTACGCTCTCCTTCCTTCCCTCTGAAGGGAGGTTGTTGGTATCCTGATTTGTACTTACTAGTATCACCCTCTGGAAATGCTTCCTCTGCTATTAGTGGGACACTGCAATGTCAAATACAGCTTCCTGACACAAAGCTGCGGCAGCTGAGGCTGTAAGATAAAATTCCCTTCTAAGCTTCGAGCCAGCGCACAGCCTGTACACCCCTTCAGTTGCTCAGGCCCCTTTGGAGGCTAGCAGCTTAGGCACTGAGCTTGTCTCAGGCCCTTTCCAAGGACAGGTTTCATCCATTTCATCCATTTCTGGCGTTAGCTGGTATAAATCATGGCCACTAGAATGGGGAGAGCACCCTAGCAACTGACAGTGTTGTATTAAAACCTCTTTGGCATGCCTTTCCTCTCCTGCTTGGGAATAGAAAGTAGGTGATGATTGCACTGACATCCACCACAGACGCCATCAAAACCGCCACCAAATAACCACTATAGGAGTTGTGAGAGCTCCTCTTTATACTCGTGACCTAGAGACAGAAGTCAAGTCTAAAGCCAGTTCAAGCCTAGAAGGAGTCCGAGGGAAGTATCCGGAGAATTCAGCACCAGCTTAGAGAAAACCACCGCTGAAGTTTTTGGTTTGACTCTCTGTTTAATTGCAGTCACAGGCTCCTTCACTTTTATACTCTTCAGAGTACAGGCAGCTACTGTTTAAGGATTCATAGATAATGCTTTAATTTCCATTTCCTTCCCTGAAAAGGTACAATTCTAGAAAGAGAGATCTTTCTTTTTTCTCAGCTTGTGGTTACAGTAACTATAAATAATAGCTCTCACTGCAATTTAGAGCTTCCTGGTGTCCTGACATCAAAAACCTCGGTGGTTTCATGCAGTTTGGTTAAGTGGCCTACATTTCAAAGCTTTTCCAAACACTGCTGGGTTGGGAATCTCATGAGCATAGACTTTCCCATAGTGGTTGAGCAATTGTGCCTGCCCTGCTGCAACCAAGGAACGTGGAGAAGAGGGAAAATAGAAGTTCAGTCAACTTTATCTTTCTGTTGTATTTTTCTACACTACTTATGGTAGGTATCAATATGCAAACCTTATGAGTAGTCACTTCCTTTTTGTACCTCAGGCTGAGTATAGCAGTCAGGGGAAAGAGTCACTCTGTATTCATTTATGGAACAGATTTTATGTGGCACTTCACAACACATTTTTTCAAACATTTTTCAGGCATATAAGGCCTGTTTGACTCTTCAAGTCCACAAAAGACATTGTACCATGCAGGTAAGGACTTTGTTTATTTTAATAATTGGTTTTTGAATGACACTCAATAATGTGTTATCTGGATTGCTTGGCATTCAGACTGTATTTTTTTACACCCCAACCTGTATTTTGGCCCTTCCAGTTCAGCAGAGATCATGTTAATGATGGTACAACTATGCTTGTCATCTTGGTGTAAGGGGACACGTTAACAGATGACTGCTTAATTGCATGTGAAAGATTTTGTTCTTTGCTTAATTTCTGGCATATGGGCAATTTTCTGTTATCTTCTCTGAGCCCAAAAAATTATTCTTTGTGCAACAATGTTAAAATATAAGTTAAACTGCTTGATGTTGCATTTCACACAGTGAATAGGTAGGTTGAAAAGTATGTTGTGTCTGAAAAAAAAAAAGGTTTATTGATATTTATGTTCCCAGCCAGCTTATGTTATCTATTAGACTCTACACCACCATCTGGTTGAATTAATGACTTGTGAAACTTGCCTTCTAGATGACAGACGTCACAGTGTGACATTTTGTAAGACAAAGTAATCCATCTCCTGTGTTTCTTCTCAAGAGTGAAAACTGTTATTTCCTTGCCTTTCAAATGTTTTGCAGGACTAACCTCGAAACAGAGTGAAAGCGTGGCCCTTCAAGTGTTTTCAAAGGGAATCACATTTGAGTAAGTAACTTGAGAAAAATAAGCACGACGAAGTTCCAGAACTAAAGATGTCTGTGCGTCCAGAGTCCATGTAACTTGGGTAGCACTGTCGCGATCCTGTTAATAATTGAGAACTGTGAAAGAGCTGCTGGGGTCTGTGATGCAAAGTACAGCTGAAGATCAGCAGAGGAACGTGCAGGTTGCACCAGCGATGGTTCCCAAGTCCTTGATCACTTCAGCTTTTAGTGATGTTGACATCCTCTTTGGGTGATACTGCAGACCTCTGTGTGAGGCTGCCTCCCCTCAGAAACCTTAGTAAGTCAGAGGATACTTCTGTTTTCCTTCATTAGTGCTTTGTGTTGCCACCCAGCACAAAAAATAACTCTTTAGTTTTTTTTCAAGTTTCATCTCTGTCCTTCGGTGGACAACAGCTGTGCTGAGCCTTGCTCTTATTTGCATTATATTTGTGAAGAAACAATAAATTTTCATTATTGTTTGCCCATTAACCAAACTTGTCTGCCTGGGTCCCAATGAAGTGATGCTGCATAACTTTAGAGTCAGACTTAGTCAGACTCATTTAGGTTGGAAAAGACCTTTAAGATCATCAAGTCCAACCATCAACCATGTCCACTAAACCATGTCCTGAAGTGCCTTGTCTACATGCTTTTTGAATACCTCCAGGGATGGTGATTCCACCACTTCCCTGGGCAGCCTGTTCCAATGCCTGACAACCCTTTCAGTAAAGAAATTTTTCCTAATATCCAATCTAACCCCCCCCTGCCACAACTTGAGGCCATTTCCTCTCGTCCTATCACCAGCCACCTGACAGAAGAGACCAGCACCCACTTATATTTTTTAGAGGCCTTAAAAAATATATCCATAATAATCTTGAAGCACATAGCTAATATTAGCTGTCGGTGCATCCAAGAGTCTGAATTACTGCTGAATTTCTCTGTAATGTGTGTCCTACAGCACTGCACTAGGCTTGAAGAAGCCCCTGTTACAAATCTAGCTCAGTCATCAGTCAAATGTTTTCAGGGCTCTGTCTCTGTTTCCCCTGTTTAAAGGGAGTTAAGGGTAATAACTTTCGTGTGGAAGAAAACAAACTTCAGAGACCTACTTAAAAATGCTAGAGGGGTACTGGTTTTGGTTCCTGTGTATAAATGTTACTGGATGCATATTGCTTCTGTACACAAGTATGTTTCAATTAATATATTTGGAAAAATTCTTCTGAGGCCAGCATGTTAATTTTGCCCTAAATAAATGGGCTAATGGGAGACGTGGCTAATGGCAACCTGACACACAACCTGAAATCTGCACAGAACTCGGCAATTTCTGCACTGGTTCTGTGTGTGTGATCTCATCTAGCCAGGCTGTTTCATTTCCCATCACTGAAGCCTTGCCTTTTGCTCTGTTTTACATCAGGTTTCCATTTCTACTGTGCATGCTGGATCTGGTTTTACCCATGATCCTGCACCCTTCAGAGCAATAGGTCATGCTCAGGGTCCAAGTGCCTGGCAGAGGAGGCCACAGATAGCGAGAGTGTTTGTAAAGCTTCCTCTTAGATGCTTGTCTGCCTAGGCTTTGAGGGTTGCAGCCATCCTTGCTGAAACTTCTCTATAAACACATATTTCCATCACCTTGCTTGCTTCATCCATTTCTCCATCACCTTTTTCAGAGTGGGCAACTGAATACATCACATCATCGAGATCTACTGTTAATTCTCAGCTAGTCTCAGAAGCAGAGGGGGACTTCTGATGCCTCACACAAATTCACATTTCTCCCTAGTAAGAGCTAAGGATCGATCGTTTGTTATAGGAAGAAAAGCTACAGCAACATCAACAAGCTTTTTCCTCTCTTCTGCTTTTCTTCCATATACTTCATCCTAGTCTAGAGGGATTACTTCTTGCGAGACCAAATTTATTTTGTTCCCCTCTGTAGCAGACATGACCTTCTCATGAACAGGCGTTCTTAAACAATGCTAAATTATGAATGATGGCTTCCTGACAGGAATAGCTCAGATCAAAATTTCAGCAAATGTCAGACATGAGGTCAGAATCTGAGTCCCCAAGGAAAAGGAACTCTGCTAACAAGGGAAGTGCCTGCTTGCTTGAGAGATGTGCTTGGAGTCTGTGTGTGTGTGTGTATGTGCATGTTCCATTGTTACTTTTATACGCATTTTATTTCCCTTTTAAATGGTGCATAATAAAATAGGACCCCTCCAGCCACAATATTTTTGGCATGACAGTTCTAATACATAATTGATACTAATCCAGCAAGTCCCTTACTCTTCTGAGTAGCCCTTCTCTTTGTGAGTAAACCCCTTAACTTAAGCGCAGCTTGCTCCCATTAGTAAAGACAACTCATAGAGCCGCACAGGGATTCAGGTTCACTGCAGCATGTTCACAGGTGGTTCTCCCTGTGGCAGAATTCAGAGAGGCTGCCGAACCCTTTTCTCTCCAGTAACGTATGTTCATGTGTGCATTGTAAATTTTTTTCTCTACAGCTTTACAGCAGTTCTTCGTAATTGATTTCTCAGTTTGGAGAAAGTATGCTTTGTGATCAGAGCTTTTTCTAGGCTCTGATGCTTTTCAGTAATAACTGTTGCAGTGGTCTGGGCTGGAAACAGCTTGCTTTCCCGTTGTTACAACAGACCAGAGCTGTTGGACCCAATTGTGCTGAAGGTCAAACCCTTTAAGGACTGTCATAAACTTACTGTGATTTATGGATGTATCTACTTGTATTGGATAAAACTGTGCCAATTGTCTGAGTGTCTGTATTATGAGAGGAAGATTTGGATGTGCACTGTGAATAGATACATGTTGATTTTGAAAGGGAGCTTCCTGTAGTGCACATGGCAGGAATTTCACCCAGAATTTCACTGCACTTCCTTATCTTCACCTGAGTGGTGCTCCTGCTCATCCACGTCTTTCATAGACACTTTTACGTATATTAAAACATGCTAAATTTGTATTCTGAAGCCAGTGCTGTAGAACAGAAGTCTGATCTTTCCTAAAGATACCTTAATGACATACAGCAGTGATGGCAAAGTTGTCAAAAATTGCCTGTGCTCCTCTCTTTTAGGAGAAAAAATTTCTTTCCATGCAAAACCAAAAAAGCAAAGTGCCTGTGGCCAATGGCTTGATACGTTCCATGTTACTTACTCCTGCACATTTTCACTTGTTCTTGTTCCACCTTGTTAGCAGCTAACATCACTGGTCACATAAAGATGTTTAGAAAGTCCTTTCAACACTGCTAGTAAAAGAGGTTCTCTGAGAGAATGAACTCTGTCTTTCATCAGTAAGATCCTTTTTTCCCATTTTATGCTTCTTCCTCGCGCATTCTGACTCCTCTCTGCAGCTGGAAGGATGACTGTAGATGTTGTCACGGTAATGATATTGTTACAGCATGACAGCTGAGGGAAAAAATTGTGGCAAAATTTGTAATATTTTTTTGAAGGTTAACCGATACAGCCAGGTGAAAACAGATTAGCATTTTGGACACCGTGCCTTTACAGGAATATTAATTCAATATTGTAGCTTTAATTCTCCCCCTCCAATAGGATTATATAAAACTGTCTGTCATATCAGGGACTTAAAATGCTTTATCGGTGAGAATACACATTTGTTGGTGGTTTTAACAGAGCTGCAGAGTAAATCCTGATAGGGAGAAGCATTATGGGAATCTGCCAGCTGGTCTTTGTGTGGGCAACTGTGTGTCCATTCATAAAGGCATTCACCCTGTTGGTGTTATTCTTACAGAGTGAGATTCAGATGCCTGTTTTTCAAACTGTATTAATAGGAGGAATGCAGAGAAATCAGCCCGTTCAAAGGCGATGCCATGCAAAAGCTGAGCTACGATGTCATCTCAGGCAGGCGATGATTTCTGAACATTTTGCTGTTGCACATTTTGTCAAAACACATACCAAAGGAGCACTGAGTGTTTCTAGCCGTGGGGAATGAGGGCTGCCATTCGACACTAAACAATTGGGGTTTTTTTTCAGCTCCCTTCTCCTTAGGAAACAAATCCACCCTTCACATAGACCCTACTAATAGAGCATGAAATACTTGCAGAACTGAGGGCGCAGCGTAAAGCGAGGTATTTTAGTCAGGTGGTAACTGAGTGCGTTCAGAAGATAACAGATTTACCTTCTAGGTATACGGCATGATAACATTTCATCAACCGAAAGGATGCCGTAGCCCGAATGCTGATTCCAATGCAACTCCTCTGCTAAATTCTGCCGTGTGAAAAGCGAATGGGATGTGAAGTGGAGGGGATAGCCCTGTTATTTTGGAAGTGAGAGGGCTTGAAAGGGAGCAAAGGCAGGCTGCCAAAGGATGGCTGTAGGAGTACAGAATTCTCTAAATGAAAGCAGGCAAAACCTGGATTTTTGGAAGGGTGCAGCTCAGGTCTCCATGTGGTTTTGGACCATGGGTAAGGGCAAGAGGAGGTGCTACTTTTTAACGCTTGGAAAAGGTCTCTCCCAGCCGGAGCGGCAGTGCCGGGCAGCTGAGCAGTGCCAGCTCCCCATCAGAGGCAGAGGGGGAAATGCAGAGCGGGCAGAGCAGGAGGATGTGCCTGCCTGCCCTCGGTGAAGGAAAAGGTCCTTCGTGGGGTCTTTGGTGGCTGTGGCGAATAAACAGGCAATAGGCAACGGGAGAAGAGTTCTGCCAGTGCGTTTTAGGGTGAAACCAGGAAAACCATGACGCTCTGGTTTCTTTCTGATCGGTGGATACTCACGCTATTTCTTCTTGAGTGTTTAAAATGCATGTTAGTCCATGCTCTCACTCATTGCTTTTCTCAGTGCTGCTTTTTAAAGGCACCTCTTGATAACAATTTCTTTTTTTTTTCTTTTTTTTTTTTTCTTTTTCCCCTTCCCCTGTAGTAGGGCTGCCTATGAACCATGCCCAGAATAGCTAGCCTTTCTGGCTGGGGATCTTACCTGGGACCAAAGTAATGGAGGCGAACTTAAATCTCACCACTCAATTTGCACTGAAATGGAGTACAACGGAGAAGAATCATGCCTGAATTTCAATTTTCTGCTTTGATTTAAAGACATGGATTGTTGATCACTACATCTTCTCAATGATTGCAAATTGTCACTGAAGTACTCAAGACTATTTGCTTGTAAGCGAGATTCATGTTTGGCAGCTTATTCTTACCTTCTGTTTATTCTCTACCTGAAACTGTTATCTGCAGCACAAAGCATCAGTGCGCTTCTCTTCAGGGCTCACTGATGGAGGGAAAGGACAGAGACTGATAACGCTGCCTAGAAACAGATTTGACTGTAGAGTAAAAGACCTGGGTCTGAGCTTGTCCTGGTGTATCTGTAATTTCCACCTGTATGAGAGCAGAACGAGGCCAGGCATTTTCAGTTCCTCGTGACAAGTCAGTAGCAACGACAAGCATCTGCTTCATCTCTGTCTTGATAGACCTGGCTCCTTGTGGGCAGCAGGCAGGACACGGTGATGGAGTTACTGCCATGGCACTAGACAGACCATGGACTGTTATAAATGCAGTGAACAGCCGGGGGGCTTCATGCTGAAGTATATTCAGCAAAAGAAGAGGAAAGTCTTAGGAATATCTCACAGGTTCACAAGTAAAAGACATCCCAAAATCTTGTGTCTCATTGTGCAAGAGTAAAAGCCCTTTATTAAAGAAATAATCCCTCCCTATGTTACTTTGGGAGGGATTACATTCCTGAAGAAATTAACAAATAATTGTATCGGTTTTATTTCGACTTACTTCATTGCAAGCAGTTTGGACAGTGAAAGAATAACAGTCATTCCTACTTTCTCTTGTTCTTTTCCACTTTCTGGTTTCCCAAGCAACACCGAGCCTCTGGTTCATTTCTCTTCTCAGCTAAAGGTGAGAAAAGAGGCAGGATTTAATCTGGGATACAGTTTTGCACATTTCAATAATTTTTTTTTTAACTTTTTATGAGCCTAGCTAACTATGTCTTGAATTAGTCTCCAGAGATTGAATGGTTCTGTTTGTTTTTAATAGAGGTGACTGAATAGGTTTTGGTTTATTTTACTGTTGGTAAATAGCTCCTCACCAAAATGAAAATATTTATCCTGCTCAAATTTTTTTTTTTTTGTCAGAGTTGGCCAAAATGTTTTGCTCAAGTTCTTTTCCCATTTTTGTCTAGAGAAAACAGCTCTAATGCTCTAGACAGCTCTAGCATACCAGATATGAAGGAAAACAGTATCTCCTATGCAATTACAAGTTTCTGCATTTTTGTGTTCATTAGACATCATCATGTTAATATTCTTTTTGTCAGTGTATATTTCTACACAGCAACACACTATGAAAGAGAGAATGTTTTTCCTTCTCTCAAGCACCAAAAGCACATTGAGATTTCCAAGTTTAATTTTTACTGAAAACTAAGTAGTATATCGGTCTGTGATTGCTAGCTGAAATGCCTTATAAACAGCCAGCTAGTATTTATGATTATTTTATTGCTACCTTATGGTCAGGATGTACTAAAAAAACCTGTGTCAAACTTCCTTCTTGCTTTCCTTCCTTCACCCAAAATTTTTTCAAAGCTTCCTTCATTCATTCATCCAGGGGAAGTTCTGGACATTTACAGAAAGCTATGGAATTTGGGGTTGTCTGTTTTCAAACTCAGAAGTTGTTTGGCTGAATCTCTAATTGCTATGGTGAGAATCTTAACACACAGATTTTTCTTTTGCTGCTCTTTGCTAGGCGACTAATGGCGGCATTTCATCACTGTGCTTCGGACAATTTTGGCAGATGAGCTTGGTAGTACTTCCCTCCCCATCACCTGCCATGGTCGATGCCTCTCTCCAAGATGGGCCGTGCTGACATGCCTTGAGTCAGTGTCGTGGTTTAACCCCAGCCAGCAACTAAGCACCATGAAGCTCTTTGCTCACTTCCCTCCTCCCAGTGGGATGGGGGAGAGAATCAAAAAGAAGTAAAATTCGTAGGTTGAGATAAGAATGGTTTAATAACTAAAGTAAAATAAAATAAAATAAAATGTAATAACAATACTAAAATATAATAATAATAATGAAAAGGAATATAACACACGCGCGCCCACTCCCAACAAACAAACAAAGGAAATAAAACCTAAGAAAAGACAAGTGATGCACGATGCAGTTGCTCACTACCTGCTGACCGATGCCCGAGCTGTGATCTGCCCCTCCTGGGCAACTCCCCCCAGTTTATATACTGAGCATGATGTTCTATGGTATGGAATATCCCTTTGGCTAGTTCGGGTCAGCTGTCCCGGCCACGCTCCCGCCCAGCTTCTGGTGCACCTCTTGCTGGCAGAGCATGGGACACTGAAAATTCTTAATTTAGGATAAGCGCTACTTGGCAAGAACTGAAACATCAGTGTGTTATCAACATTATTCTCACACTAAATCCAAAACACACTGTAGCAGCTACTAGAAAGAAAATTAATTCCAGCTGAAACCAGGACAGTCAGGCAAATTGTTGTCTTGCAAGGCTGTCAGCATCTCCTTGCTACCTTGAGTCTCAGAAGTTTAAAGTGCTCAAAGTCATCCCTTAGTTACCACCCCACCCTGAAGGTGTCCAAAGGAGCCAAGTCTCCGTGTGCTCCTGAAAGTCTGGGAAGCAGCTGGCTACTGACTCATACTAAACTCTTCCTAGGGTTATGTGGGAGTCCATAGTGTTTCTCGGTGGGTCTGGTAGGTGTGTCTGGAAGTGCTGAACACAAACTGATGGTACCAGACCAGGCTGAACTTGCCTTGTATGTGACAGCCAGGGACTAGAGATTGGGCTCTGTCTGAAATTGGGGACTGCCTCTGAGATCCTCACTGGGAGAAATCGAACAGGTCTCCCATGTTTCAGCCTACCTGATCACCGCAGAGAGGTGCCTTCTACTGCTGGAGTCGCTCTGTTGGCATGAACTGATAACATTCTCTCTGCTGCTTTAGGAGGGCTGCGGGCCACGCACGTGGCACCCTCGTCCTGCGGGGCAGGCGCTGGGTTCCCAGTGGGAAGACCAAGCTGGGCATCGTCGCAAGCGTGCAAGGCTCAGGCTGCTGCTTCTTGGCTTGTGGGTGGCCTCTCTGTCCCACGCACCGGGCACTTCAGCGTCAACCCCAGCTGGGCTGGCGTGCCCCATTCTGCGGCCCACCTCCCACCCGAGGGTATCATCCCCAGCATGTTTTCTTCCAAGACCCAACCACACCAGTGGGTACATGCTGACACAGAGCCACTGCTTTGGTTACGGTGCTGCTGGCTGGAGCACGCTCTTCTTTTAGGTTTGCCGTACCCTCCAGTTTGCTAAATTATCCAAAAAAACCCCTTTATAGGATGTACGTTGACCGGGAGGAGGG
>VYZV01023817.1:31491-44462 GCA_013401275.1 Pandion haliaetus
GAGGAGGATGGCGGGGCTGGTGTGGAAGTGGCCGCGCACCCGCCTGCCCGTGGGGGCCAGCGCCCTGGGCGTCTTCGTCCTCTGCTGGCTCTACGTCTTCCCCGTCTACCGGCTGCCCGACGAGAAGGAGATCGTGCAGGGGGTGCTGCTGCAGCAGGGCAAGGCGTGGAGGAGGAACCAGACCGCGGTCGCCCTGTTCAGGTAGCGCCGTGCGCGGCCCAAGGGCAGCCGGGGACGGGCAGCCGGGGACGGGCAGCCGGGGACGGGCAGGCGGGAGCCCGGCCGGGCGCCTTCCCCACCCCGCNGCCTTCCCCACCCCGCCAAGCTCCAAACTTTATCTTTTCCTGCCCGACCCTTTGTTTCTTCCCAGCGGGCGAGGGGCAGGCAGGGCCCCGCTTGCCCGGCGAAACTTTTTGGGTGGCTCTCGTTTGCTGCGGGGAGGAGAAGGGGCTCGGCGCGGGGGACGGGGGCTTATTTCCCGGCGAGTGGAAATGAGCCCCTCTCGGATGCCTTTCCGAGGAGGGCTGAGGTTTCTGGGGCTTGCGGTGTTGCCTGCACAATAGGATGCTTCCCGCTCCCTGGCTCGCCGCTGCACCGGCAGCCCCTCTGGCTCCTAACAAAGCTAGGGGCTCGGCGCCCCGCTTCGCCTATTGATTCTGCCTGCCTGCCTGCCTGCTGCCGGAGGAGGCTGAGCCTGTGGATCTCCCTGGGATGCGTGAGGGAAGGGCTGCGTAGATGTTCATTCATGTCAGCATCCTCGCTCCCAGGAACACTTTGGAAGCTCCGCGCTGGTCCTTGACTCTCTGCAGTTTCTGACAGAAAGCACGTGAAAAGGCACCTTTTCGCCCTCCTCTTCTGTTTTTGACGCGGCTGGGAAATGGCGATAATCCTTGGAGCCCTCCTCACCTTCCCCAGCTGCACAGGAGAGGAGGAGTGTTGCAGTCAGGGTGCCACATCTGATAGCGGTGGAGAACTGGGTCCCTGCAGCAGGGAGGATTTTTTTGAATGACCCTGGCTTAGAAGCGTGTGCAGTGGAGATCTGCATCCCCTTGAAAATTGCTTAGGCGTCTAGGTAGAATACAGACAACTGGAAGAGAGGCCAATTTCCTTCCCTTTCCTGGGGGGAAGCTGGGTTTTCTCCCTGTACTCTAAGTACCAAATGAAAGATCAGAGTGAGGGGTAATCAAACTGCCTGCAAAAAGGCCCTCTTTCGTTAGTAAATGCTAGAATGTATCAGATCCAAATTCCAAGGGACATCTCTTCCTTTTTAAAGTGGTGTACAGCTTTAAAGATGTTCTCCAATAATTTTTGAATGCAACTCAAGTCACATTTGTCATGAACTGGAGCTGGCACGTGATCACTTAGTATCTTCTCTGCTGGGATAACAGAAACTTTACAGTTCTTCAAAAGCATGTTCTTCCTTTAGCCCCTGAAGCTTGCAGGAAATATAAGCAATGAGAGGTGATAAGTGGCCATGGGTTAATATCGACTCATTGGGTAGGCTTGCAAGAAGTCCTCCCTTTAATAGAGCACCAACAATAAGGTACAGGATCCTTTTCCCAGAACACTAACACTAGAAACCAGGCTGATCTTCTCAGAGACTGATTAATCTTCAGCCTGTTGTGCCACAGATTCCCATTTTTGAGGGCAGATGAATCCAGATTTTTTTTTTTTTTAAATTATCCTGATAGATGATGTAGGAAAGAGTTTGGTCTATTGTTTTTCATGTTTGTAAACCCAATGTTGTTTGAAGATTGATAACACTGCTGCACCTTCAGTTTAAAAAACAGTTTTTAGACCATTTCCACCACATGGTTTAGAAACAAAAACTCTGCATGGGTCGTCAACTGTTCCACTTGCCCGTCCGTTTTTCTACTCCCTAAGCATAGTGATTATCTCGGAGATGCTATTGGAGAGTCTCTTGCAGTAAAAGGAACTATTGTTTCTTGTCTGTGTCTCTTGATGAGTTGGCACAGTGCTAAATGTGATGAGCTTTAAATCAATCTGCTTCAAAAAATAAAATTTTTAAGAGGAAATGTACACTGGAGATATGTAGTGAGTATACCACAATATTCAAATAATTATGACATAGAACTCTAACTTCGCTGTATAAATTTGCTTCTCTAAGTATTGGTAGAAGATTATGAAATTGAAGTCCGTGTCAGGTCAGCTGCTGTATATTGTGAGGTGATTAACAGAAACATTATCCCACTCTTTGCTACAGTTCTGCTCTCTCTATGCAAGAGCACTGTAAAAGCTCCAAGTTTCAGTTTCTGCTCAAAACTGCCTATGAATGCGAGTCTCCTTTTTAATTGGGGAGCAGATCTAGAGCTTCACAGAAATCCTGCGTGCAGACTTTGAAGTACTGCAGCTTTCCATACTAGCCTAATATTAAGTGGGTTTTAATGTATTATTAATATTTTATTATTTAAGAATGGTATTAATTGCCATTCTCTCTAGCCCTCCTGCCACACAATCTGGTTACCAAACAATTTTGGTTTTACTCAGTTTTGAAGAATAAATTTGAATTTATCTGTGCTAAAAAGCTATATGAGAAAGTGCAAATTTTCACATTATTATTTTGTAAAATACGGTATTTGTGGTACTGTACAGGTGTTTGAATAGCCAGGTTCTTGCTATGCAGAGAAAACATCTGATGGTTTTGTATCTTTCTCCTCCTATAAACTCACTGGAGTCCTATTGCTGAAGTAGATTATAATCCTCAAGTAATTAACTTGAACAAAACATAGATTTCAAAGGTTGCAAGTGCTATTCCCCCTTTGCCTTCTGTACCTGGATCAAAGACAACTTCAGTAAGTAACTTAGCAGGGTCAACGAAAACACCTGTGGTAATTTGGGTTGAATCCTGGCAGCCGAGTGCGACTAACTCCTCAATCTCTGCTGCTCCTTCCTCCTCCTCTCCGTACAGCCAGAAACCTCGTGTAAAGATCTGAACTGTGTAAACTCTTGCTTATGCAAGAACCCAGACTGTCGTGGTGCTTGTGGGATGGCTTACATGAGGGTTTTGTGTTTGAATATAGCTTTGCAGAATCGGTTTTCAAATGTAAATACCTGTGTAAATAGCCACAAATTGCTGCCTTTGAGGTGTGTGTGGCCTTACTGCAGCTGTGAGTAAGGACAGTTTGTGGGAGTAACAAAATGAGCAGGATTAAGCCTTTGACTCCGGCCTGAGTCTGTGTTTAAAGCGTGCTCGCAGCCTTGACTCTGCACACATGACTTCTGTGAGTAATCCTGGCATGATGACTATGTAGAGTCCCGCTGCCAGCAGTGCAGTGGGTGTCTGTGCAAGAGCTGCCTGGGTTCTTAGATGGAAGGACAGATCCCCAAAAGCCTGAAGATAGAATTGTGGTTATTAAAAGAGCTCTTGGTGCAAATCCTTTCCTCAAATGAACGTAGCTCCCTTTAAAGTCTTCAAATTCTGGCCATTCAAAGCTGAGCACAGCCCAGTAGCAAGCTACCGCTATTAGCATCCTTTAAATTTCAAGACACTAGTGACTGAGGGTAGTCAACCTCTCTGCTGTGGAAACATCTCATCTCTGACAAATACTGAATAATAGTCTTGTCAGTCAGATGGTAAACTGCTTGATCTTGAACTACAAAGTGGTCAGAATAGGAATGAGACCATCATTAGAGTCGCTAATGGCTAATGCATCTAATTTACCTACAATATAATGGCTTGTCATCCTCTGAGGTGGTTAATGTTATTGCACCCTAATTGTTTTTACAGATTGCTTAGGGTTTTTTTAAGGGCCTAGTGCTGCTTAAATTATTTGGGCAAAAATGTTGTTAATTGCTGTTTGTTATTAGCAAAGTAAATGACATGCAATAATACCTTTAGGATTATTTTATTTCAAAAGATTGCAGTTGAATAAAGGCAGAGCTGGATCTTTTCATCTGCCTTACGAGCTCCATACAACCACAAATCCCAAGCGCTGTACGTTTATCTGACACTTCTGCTTCATTTGTTGCCCAGGGTGGACCTTCTCTGGGGAGTGAGTACACTTGTGGGGGGCAGCGGGCTTTTGACTGTCAGGACTCCCACCTAAAAGGCTGGATGGCAGTTAGAGGTTCTTCAGGAAGAGATGGGACAATCCTGTCTGCAAGGCAACAGAAAGGCTACCCTTGAGATTCAGATGGTGTTCTTGCTTCTGCTGCAGCAGTTTTGTGTGATGCTGAAGAGTCACCCTGGGTTTATTCTGGGGGTGGCTCGGTTGAGTTGGTGGCAGATGTCTCCTGTGACCTCACTGTTTGTGACCTGCCGCCAGTCCAGAGCATCTGCTACAACTTGGATCTGCTCCCCAGTGCTGTCCTCCTCTCTGTCCCTAGAGCCAAACGGTCTATGCTTTTCTTGGCAGGTGGCTTCTTTACTGCTTTTTCGTTAGGTTTGGCCTCTTGTCCATTTTCCAGAGACAGAGAGGAGAAGCTAAGGGCCTGAAATCACACAACAGGGTCAGTGGCTGAACTGGACAGAATATCCAGATGTGGTGGACTCTGGTCCTTGCAGTGTGGATGTGGACAGACTGTGTGAAGCCTCTTCTACTGTTAGCTTCCGTGTGCCTTGCAAAAATAATGCTCTGGTGCCGCTACACGCCGTGCTGGAGGGGGTCTTCCCACTGTAGCCTTCTCTGCCAGCTGTTAATGTCTGTACCTCGAGTGCAATCACAACAGGCGCTGAAGAACATCCCCTTGTGCAAATCGTTTTTCAGTTTACATTGTATTAACGCAGAACTGGAATTCCAGGTCACTTCCCCGTCTGGGTAAGACAAATGCTATTGCCACATCAGCGAGAGGTTCTTTAGTTTAGATGGCTTTTTTTCCCTTCTCTTTTGATGTGAGCATTGCAAATTATCTGAGTGGTACGATCTTTACTGGGGTATTTCCAGGCAAATCTGAGATGAACTTCATATTGCTCAGGTTGACTAGATAGGAGTTTTGCCTTGCTTAAACAGCTTTTTCAGATATTGAATTATTCCTGCTTCTTTCACTGAGATGAGTGAAGAATAGATTTGGGATTAGAGCTGGGAGACGCTGGATTAGATTAGTCTACCTCTGTGGCTCATGAGCCCTACCCTAAAACCATCAGATATGCTCAGATGTTGTGCATTGGCAGTGGCCAAATCCAGTTTATTTTGCTTTCCTGAGAAGGTGTCACTACTGCCTGGCTCTGTTTTTAACTCAGTTGTTAATATTTTTAATTACTTTTTTTGGTTCTTTTTACTGCATTGGTGATAATTGGGTATTTGTAATTTGTAGTTTCTTGGTGTCTCCAACTGAGATGGGAAGTTGTTTTGGTGGAGAGGTACAATTTGAAGAGCAGATTAAAGGTGGGAGAAAAAAAGTGTTCTTATCCCCTTTCATTATTTGGAGGCTGTGGTGAAGAAAGCAAGCTGCAGAGAGATCTGGCATCGATATCTTCAAGGGCTTTAGGTGTCTTTGGATACCTAAATTACATTAAAACAATGAGAATTAGTTATCTGAGTTAGTTCATGGTGGCTTTGCAGATGAGGGTTGTGGTGGCGAGATAGGAATTGACTTAAATTCCTGAGTTCCAGGTCACGGTATCCTCCTTCCTTACCCCTAAGTAGCATTTTCTTACAGACTTCCATTCTGCCTTCCTCACGAAACAGACAGTCGAGATCCCTATTTCTAGTATCTGCTCTTGTGGAGTTTTGGATTGCTGCTTTACTTTCAATTTGTAAAAACTCCAGTGCTGCCAGCATTTATGGGAGGGTGCAGCCAACTCCCTGAGGCTCTTTTCCTGTTAGCTGGGAGCATCCGAAGGCTGGGAGCCAGGCACTGGAGAACAGGAGGAACAGAGACTTTACCGGAATTTAGGTTACCCATCTAAGGCCCCGAAAGTCTGGTATGTACATACACAGACACTGCTGGATGTATGTATTTTCACATCTGTGCTTTCCCTTTTTCTGCCTTATAGTGGATGGAATGGGCACTGAATCATCTATACAATACAGTAACCGGTGATTAATTCCTCTACTTGTAATTTTCATCTTCAGAGCAGCTAAGAGTGTTGCTCCCATTTGATGTGTGTTCAATGACATGTATAAAAAGACCTATTTTTGAGGGTGGTTCCTACTAGGTAAATGCATGGAAAATGAATTGTCTCTCCCGCTTTAGTGTTTATCCTCCCACAGTGAGGACGAACCTCTCTGAACTGAGGTGGCTGTTTGGACTGCAGTCTTCTGTTGTTCCAGTTTTCTTTAATCTTTTTCTGTATGCTGCACGTGGCTTCCAAAATGTAAGAAAATTGCTCCTAATGTTAAATCATTTTAACATAGCTGCATGCAGTTAAATTCATACTGAAGCACATTAATCTATATTATGTAGAATTTGCAAACCTCAGTGGAGATTCAGGTTTTGTTGTGTCACAACTTTTATGTATAGAAGACCAGAGACAATTCTTCCCCCAGGTCTTGGAATCTAAACTGATTAGATAAACAGAGGGTAGGGTGGGACGTGGCACATGGCACTGATAAGTTGCTTAACCCTAGCAAAGTCTTTGTCAGTAAAGTAATTATGACGGAAGCTCTGAGCTTCATGAAGAAGCTGTGCCTGTTGCCTTGACCTTAGCAGTATTTGAAATTTTTAATAAGGTGAATTACAGTGTGGAGAACAACATCCTGGCTTTACCCAGGATTCAGGAGGTCGCTTTCCCACTGCTCCATTCAGGAAAAAGGTGAAGGCTGTGAAATTAGATTGTTGTAAAATATTTTCTGGCCAGCAGAGCGGTGGTTTTTGCTGCTGGATTAAATCAACAGACTGAATTATTTTGACTTTTCCTATTCTATCTGCCTGGAAAACGCCCTCCTGAATGTCTTGGTTTAGAGATTCTCTTTTCAAGTGGAGATGTGGCTACAATCAGGCTTTTAAAGCTGCTGGGAACATTCCGTGCTTTGAAGGGTTTTCGGTCCAAGAATGTGTGCAGTGAGATTTACCCCAGCTATGCAGATTAGGAATTTTGATTAATGGAGTGGGCTTTCCCTCTGTTAATACAATTTTTAATATGAAGAAATACCTGGGCTATTTACTAGTGACAGGCTGTCTGAATGTTCACTGGAAGAATGATCCAAATACTTGTGCTGAGGGTTTGATGGGTGCTGGTCCTTCTTGCTACTGGTACCTGGAGGTACCCGCTTACTACCTGTCAAGTGCTTAATGCTTTTGTGTAAATTTTTGTCTTCTTTCTGTGGCTTCCACTGAAGCATTAGTCTATTTAAAAGGGAATAGAATAGGTCTTTATTCCATATATTCACTTGAGAAATGAATCCTTGTTCCTGGATAGTAATACACAGTTTTACTTCTTTTTCCCTCATGAGTTGCAATGTTAGCAATGCTTGCATGGTCGTCTTTTTTCTAAACGTCGATAAACTTTTAGTTACTGATGGGTAAATATTTTCATTACATTTCACACTCTTACATTTGTCACAAGTCCTCACCAGTATTTAAATGAGGGTATGTTACTATTTGTAATAGGTTGTATGCTCTGTCTGGCTCAGTATTTAAAAGCATGTATGTGGAATCAGACACGTGCCTTTGTGGGGAGAAACACAGGAAAGGATTAACCAGAGGCTAAGGTTAATAAGTCAAAGAATGAATGTTCAGCTACTGATGAAATTCAGATTCTCTACTTTTGACCATACTTTTTATTCTTTGGGCTGAGTGACTGCTTGTTTTAACCATTGTCCTTCTCTTTTAGCTGTTCTTCTTTGTTCCCTGTTCTTTCCACTTATCTTACCTTCTATCAAAGTCCCATCTGGGGAGAAAAAACATGTAGAGCTTGTGTGCTGTTTGCTGCCATCGGCCTGCTCAGCTGCCTGGTATGTGTGTGATCTGTCTTGAGTGTTTGGTCTCTGTCGTCTCTCGCTTACTGAGCAACACTGCCGGCCAGCAGTGCACCCCTCAGCTTCATGGCATCGCGTTGCATTCACTGGCAGCCCCCAAGCAGCGGTGTTCCCTAATGCCTCGTGTGGTGCCTTACGTGGCATTGTGCTTTGGGCCCTACAGCACTGCCCTGTGTCTCAGACCCACTCACCCCACAGCACAGTGGTCTTTCGGTCCCCTATACACTGGCCCCATGGCAGCACCTCCGTGTCATCCTCAGGTGCTCCTCAAGACTTCTGCTGCAGTTGTAGGTATTTGGTGTTTGGTGAGTAGCAACTTGGAGCACAGTGAGAGGTGCTTGTGTGGAACGGGAGGAAATTAGGACCTGAAGAAAGGCAAGGAGGTAAAGAAGGGAAGGAGGTATAAGGCTAGTTGGGGAGTTGAGCCTGAGTACTTGTTACTCTTTCTTCTTGAGGCATCCTTTCAGTTGGTCTTCATGTTCTGTCATGGTGAACCTGACCCCTGGGAGTCATGGACTTGGTGTGTTCAGTCTCCAGGTCATGTGAAAGCTGGGTGGGAGCCCCAAGAAAGGTGGGGGCTGCAAGATCTGTGGGCTGTCACTGGACTGCAGCAGTGAGTGCTGCAGTAGACATCCCTAAGTAGCTGGAAGTGTAATGTTCAGGTTGTAATCTTCAGATTACCTTTGCTTGTTTATGGGTGATTTTACTGTCCATCCACTCAGGCAACATTAGGTTCTTATTTGTCTGAGCAAGGTTCAGACTTTTGGCAGTCTCCTGCATTGTGCCATTTACTACTTAATGGCAATGTAAAAGGCATGAGAATAAATCCATATAGAGTATGGCCATAATACGGGATAGAAAGGAAACGCAATAGTCATGAGGCAATAGCGGAGGAGTGCTGTTGGATCAGACGGGAACGGGAATGATGGGGAGAAATCTCTTACTACAGCTCGCTTGAAGATAGATTGTAGCAATGCTTGCACTACCGCCTGCTCTTTGCCTTTCCTGGCTTCCCTCAGATTGCTGCTTTAGGAGGGCAAATAGTGATTGCAACCCAGGTTGAGTGAAAAACACCTTTGAAAGAAATACATGCTGGATTTAATTTTTATTTGCTTTTTACTAGACCTCTGTAATTTTTATATTAATTAAGAAATACTGATGGGATGAGAAGCTTAAGTCTGTCTACGTATGTCCGCCCCACGCTTCTGAAGAGCTGTCTGTAAACCAGATGGCTCACCTGTAAGTTCTTAGAAAATTTATGCTTCATCCACAACTATTCCTTGGTTATGTGGAGAGGAGTTTAAAATTTATCACTGTGAGGGTCTTAATTCAGGAATATTAGGAAACCTTTTGCCAAAAGGCCATGACCCCGACTGTTTTCAGGCTCTGGAGCTCTGAGGCTCAGCAGTCCAGGGGATGTCCAGCTGCGAAATTTTGCCTGGCTTGGTGATGGTTGCTCCTCTCTCAGAGCAAAGCAGGAACAGGTGCTGAACTATGTATGCTTGCGGTTAGGGGCAGTTAATATGACCTGGGGAATGCTACAATGTCAGCTATTGCCCACCCTAGTAATAGTTGTGCCAGCTCCTGCCATCAGGAGAATGCGTGATGGTCTTGATTTCATGGAATAAAAGAGAAGAAGGAATTTTTTAGTCCTTATAGCTGAAGGGCTTGAAAACACGAATGGCAGCTTGTGCCCCAAAAGGCAAATAAAAATCCATTGTGGGCTGTTGTTTTTCAGATGCCTAATTTTTGCGTCTTAATCATAATTTTGGGGGCCTGACTCATGACTTTTAAATGCTAGGGATTGCTATAATGAGAATTACGTATCAGCCTATAATTAGATGAATTTTTTTTTAACTAAGGAAACTGCAACAGTGAAGGGAATAGGAGAAACAAAGCCAATCTGGGCATTCCTTTCTAGGTCATACTATTAATTGAACATTTTGTCTTGGCACCCAGCAAGCATCTAGCACAAACACACTTGCTGAGCCTTATGGACAAATGCTGAACGTCTCGAGGGTTTAGTATGCCCACTTGAATGAAGCAGTAAAAATGTAGGAGATATTTATTCTTTCTACCCCACTCCACTCATTGGCTTTAAATGTTTAAGCATATCCAGAAGGGAACAGCAGAGTGTGGAACTTGAGCTAGCTGATCCAAAAATGGTAACAACAACAAAAAAGTAAACCTATCATTAGAGAAATCATGTGTTTTGATAGTTCTGTTTAGACAACAGAACAAGTGAAAACACTTATCTTGTATAGTTCAGTAAATGCTAATGGGTCCAGTGTGTGATAACATGTTTATTTTTGCCTTGGGTCTTTGATGAGTGAACATAGTGCTTTCTCTCATTTTGTTTTAAAAAATCTGTTTTGTGCTTCACTTGTCAAACAGGCCATTGCTAGTGAAAGTCTTGTGCTAAGAGGGTTCAATTTGTTCTTCCCCACCTAATCTGTGGAAAAATGTATTCGCTGGCCTGAGTAGTTACACTATCAGTTGGTTTTGTAAGTTTAGTACAAATTCTGCTTTCTCTTCTGCTGTGGAACAGCAGCTCTACATCATGGAGAAAAGCAAAGTTACCTCTGCTGGCATGGGGGCAAATGGGCTGGTGGGGTTTCCAGTGGGGTGCAGGCTGTTTTCTTTGTAGCATAACTAGGAGCATGTGCGTAGCGTGCTTTCACTTGAAATCATAGATCAGCCTAAATGAATATGAGCTTGCTTAGGACTGTAGAGCTTAAGTTCTTTTCTTTTCCAAATTTGACTTAATCATTTGGTTTCAGGTGGTGTCTTGTGTGGCTGTGCAGTCTGTCCTGTTGTCATGGATTAAGCCCAGCTGGCAACAAAGCACCACAAAGCCACTTGCTTGTTCCTCCCCCCCACCATCCCTGGTGGGATGAGGAGGAAAAAATATGGGTCGAGACCAGGACAGGGATAGATCACTCACCAATTATGGTCATGGGCAAAAGACAGACTCAACTCAGGGAAGAGCAAAATCAATTTAATTTACTACCAATCAAATCAAAACAAGGATAATGAGAAGTAAAACCAAATCTTAAAACACCTTCCCCTCACCCTTCCCTTCTTCCCAGGCTTAACTTCACTCCCAATTTCTCTGCGTCCTCGCCCCCAGCAGCACAGGGGGACGGGGAATGGGGGTTGGCGTCAGTTCATCACACATTGTCTTTGCCAGTCCTTCCTCCTCACTCCTCCCCTGCTCCAGTGTGGGGTCCCTCCCACAGGAGACAGTTCTCCACAGAATTCTCCAGCATGGGTCCTTCCCGCGGGCCACAGTCCTTCAGTCACAGGCTGCTCCAGCACGGGCTTTCCCATGGAGTCACGGCCATCTTGGGGGGCATCCCCCTGCTCCGGCATGGGTTCCTCCACAGGCTGCAGGTGGGCATCTGCTCCCTCGCTCACGTCCATGGGCTGCAGGGGGACAGCCTGCCATCTCACCACAAGCTGCAGGGGCATCAAGCACCTCCAGTGCACCTCCTCCCCCTCCTTCTTCACTGACCTCAGTATCTGCAAAGGTGTTCCTCTCACATTCCAATCTCCTCCCCTGCTGCAGGTTCCCCTTCTTAAATACGTTCTCCCAGAGCGCTACCACCATCACTGATAGGCTCGGCCTGGGCCAGAGGCAGGTCTGACTAGGAGCTGGGAAGCTTCCAGCAGCTTCTCACAGGAGCCACCCCTGTAGCCCCTCCCCCACTACCAAAACCCTGCCACACAAACCCAAAACACCTGGGAGACTCTTAACTCCTTTCCATTTAAGATCAACAACTGATTTTGCCTTAGAGAAATTAAAAAGAAATCCTAAAAGTCCTGAGAAGTAAGTTGTTTCCACTCATGAAATGCCCTCAGTCTACAGGTATTTCTTAAACAGTTTGGTAACTACTAAGAACAAGTTAGCTTTCAACAAGTTTAATGAATAAAAAGCTAGGCTTTGTCATTTCATTATCACCTTTTTGGGTCTAAACTAAATGGCCTGAATGTATCAGGGAGGGAAACTTCCCAAAACATGCTGGCTCTGGACTAGGCATTGAGCACATGAACGGAATTTAAAAGTATTTTTAAACCAACTTTCAGGCAATATTCCTATCTTAAGATGCCTAGTTGAAGGACTAAGTAGGCTGAATGATTTATTTAATTAATTTTTGCTTTTATCCTCATACTTAGCAGATTTCTTGCATTAATTGCGTGAAGGTTTGTTTAGGATTTTTGCTTGTTCTTTTTAGCAGCATCTTTTAAATATTGATACTGTAAAAGACCATAAAACTTAAGAAAGTTGATTCACAGTGAAAAGTACTTCAGGTACTCTGGGCTTGTCCTTTGCCTGAGGAAGCCGGTACACCACCTCTCAAAAGAATACTAACATTTCTTACTTTGTTTATCAAAGTTTGTGTGACATTGAGCGTCTTGATAGCAGACCTGCACTGGTCCACTCATCCATTTATTTTAAACTGAAGCAGTTCATGAAGGCTCTACTCAAAGTTAATCTCTACAGCCAGCATCACTGGTGCCTGTTGCTGTTTTAGCAGCTCTTTGCTGGAGGGATCCGTTGCTGTCGTAAGCCATAGTATCTGGACGCTCCCAGTATTGGAAAGGGAAAGAAATGTTACAAGTGTGCTGGTGGGGAGGCACCCTTAGGGTTTCTTACTTTCTTTCCCTCCTCGGGCCCTTGCATCCCGCCCTGCCCGGAGGCCGGGTGGCAGCTGTGGATGCTGTCCCTTGAGAGCTTACTCAAAGGTGACATTGCAGGCACAGGCTCAAGAATAACTTGTGCCCCGGTGTATTTGAAGCACATTACCTTAATGCTTTGGATCAACTCTAAAACAACCTCAGTTGTCACCAGCATCTCTTCCCACTTTAAAGAGTAAGTTGTTCTATAAATAGCAGTGCTAATTAGGCTCCGTTTGTGTCCCAGTTCCCTCAACTCCTTTTGTCCCCTGTGATGTGACTGTGTGGAATGAGAGGTGGCGGGTGCTGACCGAGCAGCCGGCTGCGCTCAGGCAGGGTGCACAGCTCTGCTGGCATGGGGTTCTGTTATGGGTTTGTGTGGTGCGGTTTTCCTTGGTGGCAGGGGAGGGGGGC
>VYZV01023817.1:44950-62927 GCA_013401275.1 Pandion haliaetus
GGAGGGGTGGGGGGAGGTGTTCTGATGTTTGGTTTCCCTTCCCAATACCCTTGTGTTTTGTTTCTGTTTTGATTTGTAGTAAATTAAATGGATTTTGTTTCTTCCCCAAGTTGAGCCTCTCTTTTGCCCGTGACCATAAGTGGGGAGTGATCCCTCCCAGTCCTTATCTCGACCCACGAGCCTGCCTTTGGATTTTCTCCTCATCCCAACATGGCCAGGCGAGGGGGTGGGGGGTGAGTGAGAGGCTTCGTGGTGCTTTGTTACCGACTGAGCTGAAACCACGACAGGGTCATAAATTTGGGTCTCCCTTCTACCCAATTTTTCACAAAACTTGTAGGATTTTAATCATATTCGATTCTTCCCCTCTTCCTTCTTCAAATGTTGCTGAAGTTAACCAACAAATTCAGAAGTCTGCAAGGTAGACAGGACAGGTATATCAGCCAGTGCCTCACATAAGCTCTGTTTGCCATGCCCATTTAAAATACATCCTTTTCTCCCAGGTGCCCTCAGACTTGCTTGCTGGCTGACAGAACCCTGCCTCTCTGGCTTCGTCAGCCTTTCTGGGCCGGGCCAGCGCAGCCCCTGCTCAGCGGGGAACAGCCTCCTCTTCGTGACTAAGGGCAGGCAGCTTCCTGCATCTGCCAGACCTCTGTCCTCCTCCCAGCATGCCTCTCTTGCTGGGAGGCCAGCTCGGACCAGACCATAAACCATAGTGAGCTGTCAAGCTGGGAGCAGACAAAGTCACATATTCTCAAGGACAAGAGTGTGCTCTTTCCTGTCTGCAATGAACCACATCATACAATATTCCTTCTCCCCTCCCCGTGGTGGTCTTGTCCTGGTTGCTGGTCGTTCTCAGGGACAGGCTGTCTTCCTTTTGTATATTCTTATTCTTACTTAAAAACTGAGTTTTCTACTGAGAAACTTGTCAGAACCCTCTTGTTGGGTGAGAGGAAGGGATTGCGGGGTGGGGTACTGCAGAAGGAAAGAAAATATACGTGCTTGGCAGGCAGGGTGGTGGGAGGTGGTGATGGTAAGGTGGTGAGATGGAGGTGCCTTGGGAGGTTGGAAGGGAGGTAGAAGGGTGGTGGGGTTTAACACAATAGAGAGAAGTAGTTTGTAACAGCAGGGGCGCTGAAGAAGAAGAAACATTAAAAGCAGAGAATAAAGTAAAGAAAAAATCTATGTGAAGCAATATAGCAGAGAAAGAAAGACTGTAGTTAGGAAATTTGAGAACAAATATGTGGATAAATCAGAAGAGCAATCAATTAAGAATGAAACATTCAGTGAAATGGACAATTTATGAACAGCTCAGGCAAGATAACCCAAGGAGATAACAATTAATTAAAACAACATGGGTTAAATTATAATCTCAGTTAAGAGGTCAAGTATCAGATGGAAGCAGATCACTTGAGTAAATTGAGAATCCAGTTTCAATGGCCTATGTGAGGTATGAGAGACTATGAAACTGTAATAGGAGAGGGCATTTTCCTGCCACAAGATTGGAGGAATTGGAATCATTTTGCTTTAGAGATGACTAGAACGTCTCACCATAAAGTGGCGAGATTTGGAAGGGGAGTGGTGAAATATGTGGAGTACAGCCCACTCACTGCAGCTATCTCTGGTACCTGTCCTACTTAAGAGCTGTGGCAGGAAAAATGTCCATATGGTTAGCAATAAGACAGGAAAACAACATTTGTTGCTCTGTTTTTTTTCATTCTGTGATTGCATGTTGCCAGCTAGACAATCCACAGACTTGGCATCTAGTGAACTTTATGTTTGCTGGGGTTTAGACTGTCCTCTGGGACACCAGCAGCTCATGCTTGGGGATGATGAATTACAATGGGCAATTCTTTGACTTCTCATATCTAAAACTGGGGTTGGTTACTGTGGTTTTGGGGTGAGACTTAAAAACAAAGGCACTCTTTGTTCTCTCTGAGTGCCACCCGTAGCATTTCTGCTGAGGTGACTTCTCACTTGGTGTTCTAGTAGGGTTGTACACATGGTTGGCATTAAATTGATGCATAGGTAATGTGTATTTAGAAACAGGGACTCAAAACTGCTCTGTGCTGAGGATATTCAGCTATTCCAGAATTCCTTGGCTACCTGCACTTGACTAGTTTTGGTTCCAAACCGTGGAACAGCTCTGGGAAGATGACGGTTTTGTGGGGGCAGATATGGAGCTTCTGCGCTTCTGGTTGTCAAATGCCAGCACCTTCTCCAGACTGATCTCACCAGGCAGGAGGCAGAGTGGAAAGAGGTGTCTCAGGTGTTGTCTCTCTCCCCCTCTTTCTTATTTTGCAACATTTTCATCATCTAGCTTCTGCCCCAAATATACCTGCTTTCCTGTGGCTGTGAAAATACACCCTTTGGGGATCTGCAGGGCAGATTTGTGCGAAGTGTGCAGCATAAATCAATTGGTAACAGACTTCTATTACAGTGCATAAGAACACAAAATGTCTTAGTAGGACAGATTACTAGATCAGGTCCATTTAGTTTAGCTTCCTATCTCTGTCAGGGGCTGGCACCAAATGTTGCAAAGTCATGCAATAGATAGGGGTATGTAGTATAATCTCCCAAATAAATCAATGTTCAGATTCTTATAGTTAGGAGTCTTACCCTTCAGTAACTTAGTTTAATACCTCATTCAAAATTACTGTTGTTAATTATAACCACCTTTCATATTCTTGATGCATACATAAACAGTCAATCCCTTCTTAACCTTAATTATGCTCAATTAAGGAAATGCAGGTGTTCTCAGAATGGTTAGTTCTTAAATAGATATGTCTCATTCTTAGATTGCTGCTTAATCACTTTAAAAAATATATTTCCTCTTTGGGTTGTATACTTTTTTTTGTACTAATTCGCTTTTTTACCTGGTTTATTTTTAGATTGTAACATTGTACCAGAAAACAAAATGTCATCAAGTTGTTGAAAACTAAATAGCTCATCTTCAGTCCTGTAGAAAACAATTTAATTACTGTGGAAACTGAATTATTGCTCTTTAGAATTGTTCAGTTATTACTTCGGAAATATGATTCTTCTTTCTAAATTATGAACTGCTTGAATTTCTTGAGATGAGTAGCATAGACCAACTGAAGGACATTCCCATGATTAAATATAGCTCTATAATGTGTCATGCATTCTTTAGCTGCAAGGTGATTTTTCAAGATGAATTTGAGACCTAAAAAGCCGGGAATTGGACTGCCCAGTTGCTGGATGCTCTCAAACGCTGTGTGAATTTTCACCAGCTAGTTTCAGGCCTGGGAGCTCTGAATGTAATGAAAGGCTCAGTCAAAAGTGTTTCTAGAAAGCAAATGTTGGGTTAACTTTTGTGCAGCACATGTCCTGTGGGTGTGAACGTGAAAGTCTTCTCATGCTGGTCACGGAGACTAATATTTATCTGCCTGACAGGACACATTTCTCATGTTCACTCAGTAGCAGGAAGAAAAACCACAAACCCAGCAACCATATTGGCGTCTATTGTCAGTTCATCATGAAATTGGTCCAGTGCTGCCCTGGCAAGCTGGGGAGGAAGGGGTCAGAAAGAGAGAGCGTCCTGGGTGACTCTCTTTGGGCCAGGGACTGCCTCTGCTCCATGGCTCTGCTGTGGGACCCTTGTTTTTGACATGTGGTTTCCACAATACTCATAAATGATTATGAGCTACTTCCAGTCCCAACTGATGAGTTCAAGATCAGTAAATATATTATAGAATCTGCTACTCTTCTTCCTCAGTCCCCTCAGGGGCCAATGTTTCGTGGGCCAATGTTCCTATTGATTATCACATCTCCAACCAGTGCTTCCTTGTTAGTGAATAGTAGATCCAGCTGTAAGTTGACCCATCAATACCTGTATCAAAAATTATTCCTGACACAGTCCAGAAATCTGCCAGGTTGCTCGCATTACTCTGTGTTGCCCTTCCTGTAGATGTCAGGGAGATGGAAGTCTGCTAGTGGACCCAGAGTTTCTGATCCAGAGACTTCCTCAAATTGTTTAAAGGGGTTTTCTGCTACCAGTACTATGCCTCACTCTTCTGGAACTGACAGTGTGGACACCTGGGTAAAAGTAAACTCAGGTTACTGATCTGTTTGTAGGAGAGATGGGCAGTTGCCCAAGAGCACCTGCAGCTGGAGGTGAAGCAATAGAGTCTGAGAGACAGAAGGTGGATGAGAAACAAGAAGATGGTTTCTCCCTTGGGCGGAAGAGTGCTACTTGACAGTGGTTAAAGGATGTCTCTGCTGTCTTGAAATAGTTTGTTCCCCATGGTGATTACCTAGTGTGAAATGAAGGCAAAAGGTCTGAGCAGATGCACTACACTTCAGCTTGCTGCCTGTTCACTGTGGAGAAGGGCCCTGGTTGTTGGAGCTCCAGCTGTGCAGAGTTTGCATAATTCTTTAGGAGCGGTACAGCTCCTCTTCCCCTTTCCGGTTCAGTGGGATCACTTGGACATGCTAGCCTGAGAAACTTTGCATGGCTGTGAGTTTTATGTCTTGTTCCTAACTGCTGGTTTTAAATTCCCCTTTCAGCTCTTTTCAGAAGCAAGTTCCGCTATTTTTTATTATTTAGATTTCTTTGGATTATGGGTAGTCTTTGAAAACTAGAGCGTGGCAGCTAATTAAATGTAGGATTTCAACAGTCCTTCAAGCAAAAAAATAGTTTCCTGTGATACATGTGGCTGTATATGTCAAACGCTTCAGGTTTCGCTTTTATTTAGAATTTCATAATGTTGCACTATATATAATTCTTGCAGGCATTGCAAGGTAGCATGTTTTGCATTGCTGTAGTATGCCACACAGCTATCTAAACAGCAACAGTTCACCTATTAACTACCTTAACTCTAATGAATCCTGTAACTGGGTTTTTGGGAATAAAGAAGTCTAAGAAGGATGGATTCTGCTCAACCAGTGGAGCAGAAAGAGGAGGGAAAGTAAAACCCCAGACTTGAATTCCAACAGGAACATTTCCTGTAGCTCTAGGGAAGCTGTTTTGCAGCACTGGAACTGTAGGGTTTCCCAAAACCGCCTGCTCAGCATGCGTGCCAGTGCAGAGGAGGTGTGATTGTATAGCTGGGGGCAGGTCCAGCAGATGGCAGAGGCAGGAGAGGTAGATGGAAAATAAACATCTTGGCAAAGTTAGGTAGGAGTCATAGCATGTAGTAATCTCTGCAGTTTTGTGTTTGACAGGCTTTTAGGAATTCTTCCCTCGCATTTAAAGGCCACCAGATTATACAGAGGGGTGAAGTTGAATATGTTGCTTTTTTTGCCAGGACTTCAGGCCTAAAAGAGCTTAGTACATAAATCACTTTTATCCCCAGGGAAGCTGTTTGATTGCTCCAGGTAATGGGGTTTGTGCATTCCTGACTTATTCCTAGCAGCACAGAGCATAGTGCAGCAAACTGGTTAGATTAGGATTGACTCAAACATGGTTCCTGTCTCCTCCTCACCTCTTCTTTTTCACTGCCCAGCAGCTGCCTGGTTTTTACTTCTGCTGCTTCTTCTATGCCTGTTTAAGCAACCTCCCCACCCCTAAACCCCCCCAAACCAAACCCAAACCACTAAACATTGTATTGTGTTGTGAAACTCCATGCTCGCAGTGAGTGCTGCCAAATATCAGTTGTTTAATGGTAATGGCAAAATAGTGTGCAGTGAATTGGAAGGTGGAGTTGTATGTGATGACCTTGATGGCCAAAACTGTTTGGATTATGCTAAGGACTGTTTCAGAGCCCTGATAAGATGTTGTGATGTGCCTGTGAGATTCTGGGAGCTTTGGAATTGTGAGTTTCAGAAACTGTGCTTTCAGTGCCATGTGAATATTTGTCCTGAAAGGCCAGGTTTATGTTCCCTCATTTCACTGGCAAATTCTTTCTAGCTGGCTGGGGGTAGTGTTCAGGGGAATCCTGCCAGCTCCTCTTACGGTCTGGAATAGCTCAGATGATAAGCCTCTGCATGTCCTTTGAAAGCTGCAGTTGACTAATAGAAATGCAGAGTACCTGTTCAGAGGAAACATGGAGTGCTTAGGTCCTGGCTACTTAAGTCTGACCCAGGAAATTCCTGGTGTTTTATACACCCTGGAATCAAAGTGTATAGTTGTGGTGGTGAACACTGAATTGGTGCTGTGACTCTAGCCAAAGGGACTTGACTCAGGTTAGGTTGCTAATGAAGGAGTGGCGTGACCCAGAAATGAGATGTTGTGGGTGGAAGGCGGGAAAATGTCCATTGAACTCTTCCATACCTCCTGTTAGATACTAGTTAGGTTACTTTGCAGCAGTGAGCGTTGGTGAGAGTGGCGGTCTGAGCACATTTTCAGTAATTGCAAGACGTTTTACATAGAGTTGTCAGTACGTTGGCAGCACTGTTGAGAGCAAATGGCAAAAGTTTACTTCTGCATCAGCATTTTATCCTTTCTAATGAGGTGCTAGAGGGAGTAAGGTATATGGCAGTTTTTGTTATAGAGGTATGTTCAGAAAGAAAAAAAAATACCACTTTCCTGTGAAAAGGACACACTTTCCTGTGTTTCCTGTGACAACGTTCCTGTTGTCCGGGCCAGGGGATAAGCAACAGAGGTTAATGATGTATAGTCACCTATGGATATAGCAGATTGAGGTTCATCACACTTACTTTAACTATCTAAAAGTTGAATTTCCTTGTTAGTACTCCTACTGTAGTTTCCTCCTGCTATAAGTAATGAACAGGCAGGGGTACTTGCAGATACTGACAGCTCTCTTCTGCCTTAGATACCTGTGTTAAGGCAGGGTAAGTGCCCTTCTGTGGACTGTGGGAAGTCTAGATGACCAACGTGAAATAGATGCCTAGCTGTGCGGTGGCTGGGCTTTGGTGGCGTGAGCGTCTGAGGAAGAACACTGAGACTTGAAGCACGCCAGTAGACTGTTACATGAGTGCAAAATGGGGCTTCAACCACTAAGTTCTCCTGCATCGCGAATCAGTTAATACAACATGTAGCTGTCACAGCCACTGAGAATGGAGGTAGGAGAGTTGCAAAAAGAAATCCTGTGGTCCAGCAACAGGCTTAGTGCTTTCTTCTGCTTTTGCTTTATCATACCAGAGTCCCAGTTCTGCAGTATATGCTGATGATCATCAATAAACTTGATATATTTTGCTGGACCTACAGGAGAGCAAGCTGTGAGGACATAGGGGGTACATTGCCTCTTGTTCTTGGGACAGGTGCCTGGAGATGACTAGTGAAAGCACCTCAGCTGACCTTCCCTGTAAGAACAGACTCATTTCAACTCAGAGCTGGTAATATAATTTCTGATTTCTGTTAAGTCTGTAAAACAGGCAAAAGCCAGAATTCAAATATGATGGAGTTAAAGATAAGTGCAAGATGATTGCCATTTAGCTTTTTCCTGTGGCTTCACCAGAGGAAAAGAGACTTAAAAAGACTTGGAATTGGAGCTTCTAGTGAAAAGACGTTCCAAATTGGATGTGCCTTTCCTTTATTGTAATCCACTTACTGCATTTAGCAAAGTATTTGCATCAATGAAACTGATTTTATAGCACTTAGGCAAGATTTAAAACACATTAGCAAGACTGCTTCAGAAATGAAGCTTGTAACTGCAAACAGCGGAAATGCAAGTTCAAGGTATGTTTCAGGTAAATGGCTCTGGTTTAATCTGTGATAATTTAACGATTCATTTTCATCTATTAGAAGCCATCTGTCAGCACGCAGAAGGATCACTGAACTCAGTTCAGAAATATCCCTGGATACTTGGCCAACTGATCATCGACTGTTTTCAGAAGTGATGTTGATGGTTGCAGCAACTCGGGCTGTAAGTGAAGTCCAGTGTCTGTGCTTGACGGTGCATTAAATCATGGCTTTCATCCAAAATTGGACTATTACAGCTTAACTGGTGTATAATTCTGGCTATACAGGGGCAACAAAGAACATACAGTTTTGTCAATGTCCTTTTCAAGACAGCTAAAGCAAGGCATTATTTGGCATTTATTGGATTTCAAACACCCTCCCACCCCCCCCACCCCCCTTCAGCCAGTAGGAAATGTGATATATATGACTGGAATCTTAATCATAATCTACCCCCTCTAAGAAATTTGTCTCACTGATTAATATAATCCAAATTAGACAGAATAATAGAAGTCATAAAGGTAGTCAGTTCCTACAAGTTTCATGAAAAACAGTGGCTGGATAGAAGAGAGAGATCAAACCCAAGGCTTCCTATTTTGTTTGGCCTCCTGTTTGGCCAATCAACTTGTCCTGCTAGCTGGCATCAGATGGATGCTTCCCAACCAGGCAAAACTCGCTCTGTCTCCTAAACAGCTGATAGTTATGAGATGTGGGAAGCAGTTTCTGAAAAGTGAGACGAAGAAGTTTCTCTTCAAAACAGGGCTTCCTTCAGTTGTAGATCTGTTCATAATGTCTTTCATGGGTTAAAGCTTCCCCACCAAGTGTGCAGGTTCATATGCCTTTGAAAATATATTGCTCTTTCATCCCTGTTCGTGTGATCCTTGTACATATTGTCTCTTGTATAGGCAATGGCTGCCTGGTTACCTACAGTTTTTGCATCAAAAAGTGCTCACGACTGACCAGTGGAGGATTATTCCCCTCCTCTTCATTTCTGTGGTCTCAGTTTTTAGGCATTTCAAGATGTTTAAATCTGTGTAATGGAGGAAATTTTTTTTTTCTGGCCAGTTCATCTTCTATGGAGGGTCATGATTTATACTGATCAAATTAGTAAAAAGCTCCCTATGGACTTTCTTGGATTGGCATGTGGGGGCACTTTTGTGAGGAGTGTTACATAATACTTACAGGGCTTTTATCTGGGTTACAGAAGCAGGTGGAGAAGTCACTGTAGTGTGATAATTGACTGCTTAGATCTAGGTGGTATGTATCATCACTCTAGATATTACAAGCTCAAATGTAAGATTAGAGCTGCTCGATTTATTTTTAGTGAATCTCCTTCTTCTGGAAGAATACAGCCATCCTGTGCCCCTGTTGAAGCCGAATATTTCTTTGTGCTTGTAGCAGCACAAAGCAAGCAGCAGCTTTGCTGAAAGGAACAAGGGAAGTGGTAAGAACAAGTAATTTTCCCCCCCTGCAGCAGCACCGTCATGTATTGTAACTTCCTGTCTCAGTTGATGGTTCTGCTATTTTGCAAGACAGTGATTCATTAATTTCACCTCATCTGTGAAAGCTGCTCTCCTCCTGCCAGGTTTATAAGATTAAAAAAAGAAGAATAGCACATGAAGCGATTAATCTATTCCCCCTGCCCCACTACCCTTTGCCTCTGAATTCTCTCTGACAAAACTACCAGTTCATGCAGTCGTGCCATCTCATCTTTCTGACAGCCTGCTGTGAGGGCTCTGTGAACAGAGCTGGAAGACCGTCAGAGGAGGCTGATGGCAAACAGCATCCTTCTGTGAGATGCTGCAGACAGACACAAGACCTACCGTCCCTGCCTCACAGCTCATGGTAACTGCAGAAGTCTTTGATAGGCTTTCTAGGGTCTGGAGCAGCTGATCTGGCTTTGTGGATTGGAATTAGACTGCCAAACGGAGATGTCTCTCTCCATCTAAGGTAGTCGGTCTCTATGGTCATTGGAGAGGAATTAGGTGTTTGTTTAGTTTGAGATGAATCACACCCTAAAAGAAACTATCTCCACTATGAAGAAGCCTCAGCGTGACTTGGATAGAGGTGTTTACATTTCAAATACTGTAAATGAAGTGAGATGAACCTTGTATCTTCCCTGGGATGGGCCCTCAAACACAGTTGTCATATTTAGGGGCTGGTGGTGGTGGCATTTGCAAAGCAAAGGAGCAGTCTGGTGCAGTGCCAGTGAATTCCAGTGTTGTGTGAGGTCACTTCTCTTGAGCTGCTGGCCACTGCCCAGAAACTATCAGCTCCTGCTCAAATTCGTCACTTCGCAAGGGAATGTGGCTGTTGGTCGCAGTTCCTAGGTGAGATGACGAGTCACTACTTCTGTCTCTCCTGGATGTGGCTGGGGTTTCATTGGTGACGATACAGACAACTCGGGGGCATCCTGCATTCCACTAGATTTTACTCCATGAGTAATAAAGCAGCACTATGGTGCTGTTTTTGCTATTGCAAGTCACAACTTGTGGGGGTTTCCTTATGTATAGCTCTTTATACATCTGGTATGAGAGTCTTAGAAAAACTTAATCTGACTGAATACTAGAATTCATACTCTATAATTCATGCATTCTAATTCATACATTATAATTTGTGTTTCAAAGCTTATAAGCAGGCTTTGTGCATAACAGTTTGAAGCAAGTTTGCATTAATCAAAATGTATTTTTTCTGAAAAGAGGCTAACAATTCTGTGTTTCAATAGCTTTCTAGATCAAATTGCTCAGTTTGTAAGTAAAAGAATTGGCAGGAGGAAAGGTAAACTTAAGGCTTGTCAGATGTTCAGGTAGACTTGTATTCACTGAGAAATATCCTGCTTTATTCTAGTTCATGAACATTGTGCAATAACAAAGATAAACCCTGGCAAATTTTGGCCTTATCTGTACTTCTACAATATAAATGTTGCACAGTTCAGTCCTCCTTTGCACTTGCAATATTAGTGAAGGTATGGAATATATTGATGTGATGCTATTAAAAGAATCATGTCTGTTTACAGTGGTAGAAAAGTATATCCTTTCAACTACTTTTCTTAAAAGGTAGGGTTTTGATCAAAGAGAGAATGCATAATCAAATAAAGTAACTGTGTATCTTTATCACACTATCTGAAATTTGAGTTAAAGTTCAAAGAATAATCTGATAGAGATTAAATAATAAAAAATCATATGAAGATTCAGAGATTGAGCTGAGCCACAGTTGAGTTTTGAGAGAACAGAATTTAGGCAAGTTTGGGGAATTACAAGGTGTACCATGTAATACTGTTGCTACTGCTGTCTTCTGAAAATGGATAAAAGACTTAAGATCCTTGAAATTTTAAGCACTAAGTCTATCTTTGTTTGTTTGGAAGGAGGGTAGAAGAAAAAAAACCATTTTTGGTGATACTCTGAACATTTCAGGAAAAAAGAGATTGCTTGTACACTCCCCCCCCCNAAGAGTTTGACAAAGTAAGTCACAGATTAGGATCATACGCTGCAATGGCTGAAAGTTCAGATTTTGCCTACTTCAAGGCAGCAGGGTTTGTTTGTATCGGGCCAGAGTAGCAAGGATAGGGTAGCCCAACACAGAGGAAAAAAAAGAGAGTTTTATATTCTTTTGCAGTCTGGAAAAAAGAACTGCTAACTATACTACGTGGGTGGCACCAAATGTTTTGTTCAGTGATTTTAAAATAAATAGTGAAACCCAAAGATACAATATTTTCAGTTTAAATAAAATACTTTGGGCACCTCAAAAAGACTTGGGAGAAAGTTCTATGGGAAAAGATACTGATGATGCAGAAAAGATGGAAGTGCTTGATTTCATAATTTCTCCCCCAGACTATTGATTTGGCAATTCGTAGCAATTATCCAACAGTTTATAGTTAAAATTTCTTACTCACTTTAAAAAGTCACACACAGTTCTACTGCGAAGCTAATGAAGGTGGTTTTCATGAACTGTCCTTATTCTGAGAAGTATCTATGGTCTCTGCAACCTCTTTCCTTACATGCAGGTTGCAGCGCCAGGCAGTTCAGTACATGATTTGCTTCTGCTGGTGACCTTTTTATTGTCCAGATATCTCTCCTCTGCTGAGGGAGTTGGGAGAAATATTACATGATCCTTGGAAAGTCCAGACACCAGGAATTGCTGTAGGGGGCATTGAAATAGGCTGAAAGTTTCATAAACACAAAACAACATAATAATAAATGTGAGGAGAAAAACTATCATGACTTCAGTCTACATAAAATCTTATCACATTGTAGCTCAGATTATCTCTGTGTTCTGCTTTGTGGTGTCCACTCTTTTTTATATTTCTTTTTCAGTGCATTTAGACCTATTCTTCAAGCTTGGGTAACTGGGGCATTTTCAGAAATGAACCTGTGCAAAGCAATGTATTCTTGATTAGATGCTGGTTTAGCAAAGGTCTTAATTTTAGTTAGAGCTTAAACTAGTACTGCTTTCCCCAAAAAACCGATTTGGTATGCTTTTGTGAATATTAAGAGCATTTGCATTGGCTGTTCTCTTACTCCTTTGGTATGATGTCCATGATGTTCTTAGGAGGGCAATTTTAAGATCATATTCCTGAATAGTTGTGCTGAGGGTAGTTTTAAATTTCATCTCAGGTGAGGTGGAGTCAGCTATAGAGAGGAGTGGTGCCAAAATATGTGACAAGGCTGAAGCAAGTTTTGGTTTTGATGTGAAGGAGAAAGAAAATGTGGTGCTCTGTTTGGTGACTTGGAGTTCATTTAATGCATCCCTTAGCATCTGGTTGTAGCAGAAAGGCTACAGCCTCTTCCCTCCATCTCCCTAGTGAATTCATAGTGGTTGCTCATGTTCTACACACAGCTTTGGTACAGGGGCTGTTAGATTTTTGAAGCAAGAGTTTGATGTGTGTGATATCTGCTCTGATAAAAGAACATTACATTCCACTTTCAGTTTCCTTATACTTGCTGTCTTCTGCCCTGCCTAAGGTGCAGGCTAGCATGCCTTGAACCCCTTGAATAGTAAGATACATTAAACACCATGAAAACCTCAAAGCCTCAGTGACTTCTTCAAGCTAACCCCCAGTTACAAGTATTATATTGAGCTCTTTGGGAAAGAGAAGTTCAATGTATGTGACCAAACCCAACTAACAATGTTTTCACAGAATATTCAGAAGCCAAATGCCAACTGCAGCTACAAGCTCATGCAACCACACTGATTGTAGTTGAATCAGTGGTTTTGTTGTTATTGAATGACTTCTGTAGCCTTCTGTAGAGCTATAAAATTCTCAGGCTGCCAGTTTGGAGCAAAAAATGTATAGCCATTATGTGGCTATGTGAGAGGACTCTCTTATAGCTGTAAGCATTAGCTATTGCCTACTGTTGGAGATGGGATATGGGGCTAGATTTTTTTTATGTTCTTGGATGGTGATGGTCATTGGATGGATGAATTGAGGATATGTCCAGGTATGAACTTGCTCAGATTAATTCTTGATCCTCTGCATTTCTTTTAATCACAGATCTGCAAGACAACAACAAAATATTCTTGATAATTTTTTTGGATGAGAAAAGGAGCAGGGCAGCAGCTGATCCAGGGGACAGGCCCAGGAGACACAGCAGCCTGGGTTTCCTGCTAAGCTTCCTAGTTTTCAATAAAGCCATATGTGAAATCTCACATTTAGCAAACCAGAGTGCAGGTTGCAGTTACAGATGGATGTCCCCATCCTGGGAAGCACTGGCAGCAAAAAGAGTGCTAAATAGTTAATAGGGTTTGGACGTGGGATGCATGGGTAATAACAGAGATGTCATTTTGTCTCTGCAGTTGGCAGGGGTGACTACCGTAGAAATAATATTTCCAGGCTTGGAATATTTAAAGGTGGATTTTGAAAGAGAGAGAATAGCCACAGGAATGATGGAAGGAGTAAAAAACTTTGTTCAAAGCGAGAAATTCAGGAAACTCCAGCTTTTCCACTCATCATAGGGGAGTTTGAAATTTGAGAAGCCAGGCATCTCGTAAGGGAGGGGGGAAAAATAAATTTAAAAAAATCGGCCAAAACCTGAAGTGCCAAAAATTCAAACTGTAAACTGGGTACAAATTTGTTAAAGGCAAGATTTTAACCATTAAGCAACAATTGTGGTTTCTCCCCTACTACCAAAACTTCTTGTAAGAATATGTAGATGCGTTATTCTTACAGAAACATTACACTGAAGACCTGATTTAGAGAATTTCACGTTTAGGTTTTGAGACTCATAGTGTTGGAGGTAGCCAGACCAGCTGTGTTTCAGAGCCACTATTGATATTAATCTCGAAAGTATTTCTGATTGGGACATTAGCCCAGGATCCCTTAAGCGTGCATGTGCTGGGAAATAGGTGTAGATATAGTTGAGGAGGCCACAAAGCTATCCGTAGTCCTCCTGCCTCTACTGGGGGACACGTAGATGGAAGCAATGAAGCAGTTGCACTGAAATGGAGCTGTGCAAATCTTCCCTAATGGACCCGAGCGACCACCTGTACTCTGGATTTCAGCAGCACCACAAATCCCTGCTTGTGAGTGAAGGCCTGATGGTTTTGTCTTGACACCAGCTGAAAATCCAAAGGCAGATTCATTTTTTTCTTGGGGTGTTCAGATTAATTTGATTCCAAAGCAAAACATGGGAAGTTGACGTGAACATGAACTGCAATGTAAAGAAAAGCAGGTTTATGTCAGACATAATGCGGCAGTCTTGTGCTGTCAGCTCTGGCTCCATTTTGTGGTCACCGGACGTAGGCTAGCATGATACCAGCTAAATCCAAGCAGCTGAGCAGAGTCTGACTAAAGCAATTGGTTTGACCAGTTATTTTTATCTCAAAACTTGAACCTGAACCTCAGTCATTATTTTAATGCTGCCATTAAAGCCAAACTGTAATGATAGTAAGTTTTGTGTTACCATTTTTGAGCAATGGTTGAATCAATGCCCTTGTTCAGCGTGGGGACTGCTGGCACTTACTGGGATCTGCAGAGCAGCATCAAGCTGTAGCCTCTCCTGTTCTCTCCTCTTCCCATGCATGCAGCATCATCCTTCATTGGGCACTGCTCTGCAGACCTGGATGGGGTCCTGTTCAATGCGAGGCTCAGCAAGTGTGTGTGTGTGTGTGTGATTTGCTATAAAACTGCTACCCCCTTGGGGCAGAAAAAGGGGTGTTGGTGATGTTACCAGTGTCAGGGCACCAGTAGGCCCTAATAGCCATGACCAGCCTCACCTGGGACCCTTACCCCCGCACCCCACATGCTGTGCCATGCCACACCCCCCTGCCCATTGCTCCATTTAAGATCGGGCTTAAGCCTTCAGTGCTCCTTCATGAAGCTGCCCTCCTGTTGCTGCTGCCTGACAAGTGGCTTCCCATCAACCTGATCTTTTCCTCATTGATGTACTACATCCCCCTTGCATGGGTTTAAAAGGAAAAATTTGAGAGGAAGAATTTCGCTAACCCTCCTTGCACAGTGCTGGCAGGGCTTACGTGCTTTGTGTAGTGCAGCATCACGAGGCAGGCATGGCAAAGAGAGCTGTAGAAGTGGTGGTGTGCTGGGGAGGCAAGACTTTCTCCACCTGTGGAGAAGAGATAGCTAAAGGTCTGTAAACTCTTGGCTGACAACCCATGCTGTGGAATTGCCCATTTCTGCTTTTAGATGTTGTATTTGCCAGTTTTAAGCCATTTGGGATGTTTGAACTAACTACCGAGTCATTAATGCCTGGGACTTGAATCAAACTAGGGTGAGATTAAGCATTAATTGGCTGCAAACTGAAATCAAACTGAAAAGTTCGTTAATTTAAGATGAAGAATAAGTAGATTGGGATTCTTATGCAAGCTCTTTCACTGACTTTATGTATGAATTTAGGTTTAGACTTTGCAAGGATGTCTGGCTTCCTCTCTGCTTTTGGGTGGAGGAGGGTGCACCAGTATTAGCCCTTTGTTCAGAAGTTGTCTTTTGAGGCAGATCTCCAGATCGTCCCCAGTTTCTGCACTTCAGTAATGCACATAATGTGCTACAGCTACTCACAGGCTTTTTGTGGAATCAGGCCAGAGTTAGTCTGCAGTTAATCCCATGAAAATAAGGTAATGTGGATGTAGGATCCTTGGCACGAACTATGTCACTCTGCTTCTTTCAGTGTGCAATGTTTGCTGGTATAACCTCAGCAAAGTGTACCGCGGGGATACGGCTAATGTCTGCTCGGCTCCCACCTTGTGCACAGGTTGCTGCTTGAGTTGATGTGCAGAACTGCTTCAGTGCTAATGCTGCCTTGTAGTTAATGACCTGCTTGGTGCTCAATTCTGACTGAAATCTTAGAGGCCTGTAGTGAGATTCTCAAAGTAACTTTTCTCCTGCCTTTCCCTCAAGTAAGGATTTATCCGTTAAGTGCTTTCAGATCTAAGGGCCCCTGGTACCTTTTCAGTACCAATATTCAAGTTGTTTAATTCCTCTTATACACAGGTCTCCTCTGAATTGGAGATAACTTTGAGTCAAAGGTGTATTATTTATGTCCTGCAAGTGAAGGAATGCTTGCAGTGAATTGAAATCCTTGGCTAAAAGCTGCTGCAGTTTTGTAAATTCTTTCATAACATTTTAGCTGTACATTTTAATCAAGCTCAGCAAATCAGTTCGAATTCCCTGATCTTGCAAAGTACCCTGTTTTAGGTTCGCCTTTGAATCCGTTCTGCTTTTTAATGCACGTTTTCCTATGGAGCTTTTCTCACTTTGTAATTTTGGGATTTAGATCAGAAAGAGAGGCTGAATAACGTGAGGCTTTTAATAATTATTCTTTTCTGACAGCACATGTGATTGCACAAGGTTTTTGTGCCAATACATACAGATGCGTACTTGAACTAGTGATCTGCCTATCTGTGGACCTTCGAGGAGGCATCTACTTCTTTTCGTAACAGGTTTATTAATGAAGGATTCAATGGGAACCTGAAGAATGCATTTTTGGGGAGGGGAAATAGTAGGTATATATATCTAGTCTAATAGATGGAGGTGGTGAGGGCGGGAATCATACAAAGAGCTGTTCCTTAGCTCATCAGTTTACACTGGCTAAGGAAAGATTAATTAATATAAAACATTCCCTACATACTTTTCCACTGAGTTATCTGTTATTTTTGTGCTTCTTGCTCAGACCAGACTTCCAGAGAAGGTGTAAGTTGCAGGATTTCACTTGGAAATTTTAATTTTGTTATGCAGTTGTATTACAAACAACTATATGTAGAGTTGAGGCTCCAGCTGATCTTGGATTACATTATGCTTTCTTGAAAACGTTGCTGTGGGGATAGAAAATACAAAGAAAAGGAGGGGAAAAGTAGGCAAAAAATTTCCTTTCCACTTGACAGAGAGAGAAATAATTTTCCGAAGGCTGCAAACTGCAGTTTGTGGACAGCCAGAAAAATCTCCACTCTCAAATCTTTTATTTGGAACAATATTCCATGCCTGTCTTAAACTGTTTTGCAAAGGTTATTTGGTGAGAGATTTCAAATTTCCTTTAGTTTGATTTTCATAGTTCTGTGATGAAGACTTTATATGGGCATCAGCAGGAGGATGATGTGAAGCCTTTCTGCGGTGGGTATAGGTAGACCCATTGGTGTTTCTAGGAATGGAAAATGCTGCTCTGGCTAACACATTGCTCTGTTCTGCTCAGAGGGAGAACAAACCAGCTCTGCAACGGGCAGTCTAAGGGAAAGCAGTTCCAGAATCACAGAACTGCCAAGGTGGGAAGGGACCTCAAATGGTCACCTGGTCCAACCTTTCATGGGAAATGGAGTCTAGATGAGATTATCTAGTACCTTGTCCAATTGCGTCTTGAAAGCCTCCAGAGGTAGGGACTTTACGACATCCCTGGGGAAGTTGTTCCAGGGAATGATTGTTCTTCCTGTAAAAAATTTCTTCCTTATATCAAGATGAATCCTCTCCCAGTGCATCTTGTACCATTGCCTCTTGTCTTCTCAATGTGGCTCCTTGGGAAGAGAGAGCCTCCACCTGCTTTGTAACTGCCCTTCAAGTACTGGAAAACTGTGATGAGGTCCCCCCTGAGTCTTGTCTTCTCCAGGGAGGAAAGATCTAACTTCTGAAGTTCTTCCTCATAAGGCAGGTTTTCCAGCCCTTTGATCATCATCATGGCCCTCCTTTGGACCCTCTCCAGTCTGTCTGCATCTTTCTTGAATTGTGGGGTCTAGAACTGGACACAGTTTTGGCCTAGACTTCATTAATTTGAGGTTGACTTATGCACTCAAGCACAGTGATTTATATCTGTATTGGGTTTGTGTGGCAAGGTTTTGGTAGCGGGGGGGAGCGGTTTACAGGGCTGGCTTCTGTGAGAAGCTGCTAGAAGCTTCCCTTGTGTCTGATAGAGCCAATACCAGCCGGCTCTAAGACGGACCTGC
>VYZV01023817.1:71833-92071 GCA_013401275.1 Pandion haliaetus
ATGTCTTGGGTAGGGCCATGAAGTGCCTGCAGAACTAACATCTATTGAGCAACTCTTATATTTACTTCCATTAATTCTACTGTCTAAATAGTACCTCCTTGACTTCTTTTAAGTAGTATTTAATTAGGATTTGGAGGAATTTCTTGGTGCTGTCCCTTTTCTTCCTTTTTTTAATACCTTTTTTCTTCCTTTTTTTTTTTTTTTTCCTCATCCCCAAGCATACTGTAATGCAAACTGTGTTCTTAATTTGGGCTCCATATATTTCTTCAAAATGAAAATATAATAAGCATTAATTATTGCAAACATGGAAAACATTGTATACTAAAAAGCAAAGAGGTAGTTATACCTTGTGAAGTGACATCTGCATGTTAAGAATGCAATTATAAGGAGATCTTCTGAATTTTTCAAGCAATTGTATCATGTAGTGCCTTTCATAAACTGGGGTATGAAATACTGTCTGCAGAGACTTGATAAATTGTGCTCTTTTGGAGCATGAGTCTTCCCTTCAGTCCTGGGTATTCACTAGCCATTGGCATCAGGATGACTGAGATAAAAAATCTGGCTTAGTATTTAGTTAAGTGAAACTTCTACCCTCACTTTGATTCCATACTGACTAATTAAGAACTGTGTAATTGGACCATTTTGTGCAGCCTGTTAGCAAAACTGGAATAGGGCATCATCTGTTCTATCTGGTCAGTTAAGCAAAAGCCATAGTCCATCTGAAACTACTCCACATAGACAAAAGGCAAACATGCCTGATGGTGAAAATCAAATTTATGCTAAAAAGACTGAGACACAATGTGAATGGTTTGAAGTAATTAACTACAGGATGGGCAACATGTTCAAGTGAGTTAAAACAGTCTAAGGAGTGGCTTTCTGTCCCTGTTCATCATCGGAGGTATGGTTTGGTCTCTCTGAGCTTCTTGCTAAAGTATCTGTAGCCAGGCTGCTTAGCCAGGCTATCTTTGGTGAGCCCGATTTTCTGGAGTTTTACTGCAATAATGCACGTGCCAAATTGGCTTTATCTCAGTCAGTGCAAATACATAAATAGATGCTGACCTTTCCAAATGTAACAGAGAGGAAGGGAAGGACTACATCAGGCTGCAAAGTGTCAGTTTGGCCCGCAGGCAGGCAAAGAGGAATGGCTGCCCTAACTCAACCTTTCTATTTCAAATCTAAAGTGACTGAGCATCAGTCACTCTCTTTCATAGGTAATGCAAGAGCTGATCCAAGCACACACCTGTGCCTTTGCCAGACAGACCCTTGGGCATTCAGAAAACCCCACAGATCAATCCCACCACTGTTTGGGATTTTGGGGATAGGAGGGTGTGGAAGAGCAAATGTGGTCCAGCTTCTGCGTTGATACTGAGCAGTACTAAAAGAAGTATAAAGCCCCGTGGGATTTTTGTGGGGCCACCTAAGACAGAAGGAACATGGGGTATTTTCAAGAAGATAATTCAGCCATGAGGGTGTTGCAGCTTGGCCTGATGTTATATTTGGAAAACACTTCAAAGAGCATATTTATTCATTTCTATTGGTAGCCGGGGCTGTACAGTTACTGACCAGTAAAATGGAATCCTGTGCATGGAGCAGCCGCTGAGTGTGAAGAGGCCACAGCAGGGCTGGAAACACAGACAAGGCTGAGCGATGTGGGGGTGGTATGCTGTACCAGGGAGGGAGGGGACACTGCAGAAGGGCATCTGCTGGCAGAGGGAGGTTCTCATGGCACTGCACACTTGTACACGTTTCTACTCATTAGCTGCACAACCGAAATTTTCTACCTCAAGTAACATTTCTGAGGGTACCTTTAAGTAACAATTACAGATATTATGCTGTGGGATTGTAAAGTACAGAATGTAAAGGCTGAACCAGAAGAGGAAGTGGGCAGTGTGGGCAAAGACAGCCAGAGTGGCTGTAGTACTGCCTGGGGACTTTATGGGCTTTTTAGTCAATGTTCATCTGCTTTACAGGGACATAAACTTGCTGCTTCAGGAGCAAGAAATGTTGTAAGCAGAAGAATAATTAAAGGAAGTGGTCACAGATGAGAAGCAATAGGAACAGCAAACTTCTGATGGCTATCATTAACTACAGGGCATGTGAACTGCCTGGCTGAGGGTATAAAAATAGAAGTAAGAGTGGGTTCTAGTCTGCCCAAAGGCAACACAGATTTGTTTTGTTTGTTTTATTGTAGCTTTATATAATCAAGAAGATGCTAAAAGGAGGTTCTTTTCCCTTGCAGGAGTTTTTCTGGCAGTGAACTTGTTTATATAGCAAGACTTCCACCTACAGGTGTAATGAAACCTTTGCTTCTTTGGAAGTCAATGTTTAAATCTTGAGTAAGCTTTATCATTTATATTCTGGCCACCTGTTAGTCTTTCTTATTATTTATGAATTTTATTGTTAAGAGTTGTCTTGTTCAGTTTATAGACTCTTTACTGTATATGTGACTATATATTTAAATTATTCAGTGATCAGATTGCATTGCATTAATTTGCTGTATGCAGTAGTTAGCTTTTTTGGTGTCATACTTCTAAATTAGGTTTAATACCAGTACTGGCTTCTTTGAGGCTTAGGTCTGGTTCCACTTCATGCCTGGCACTAACCAAATGGCAGAAGAATGACTAGGAATTGATGGAATTTTACATACTTCCATTTTTTTCATACAGTTGTTTGGTTTCTTGGTATGGCTCATGTAAATTTTACTGGAGTGTGGCGGGATATGAGATTATGTTCAGAAAATACTTCACCTGCAGCAAAGATGTAGCCCCCCTCTTCTCCCAGGTATTCCTAAATACAGGCGGAAGCATAGCTTAGCAGACTCTGCAGGCTTGATGAAAGTCAGGGAAGGTTACACCACTGCTGAAGCTATTAAAAAGGGGTAGCATGGTTACAAATCTTGTAGGAGGATTATATAGTGACTTTTAAGAGATCCTTTATGTCTTCTTGCTTAGTGGGGAGTGGAAGCCCAGCTTTACATTTAATGAGAAATCTGCTGCATTACAGTTCAGGAGTTGACTTATGTAGCCAGGCATGGTTGAGTTTGAGTCCTTATGACCTGATATGACGTGGAAGGGTAGGGCTGTAGTTCTCTTCTGGAGCAACTTTTATCATCTGAATGGCTCCCATGAAGCAGGCATTGGCTTCCAAATGATGTTTTGGACATTGGGAAAATAACACAGTAGTGGTTTTCTTTATCAGGATGCACCAGATAAATCCGGTGATGCTGGATGTGCAGGTGAAGAACCGTTTAACTTGCTGTTGCTCTGATCAGGAATCCAGGCTGTTTTTTCGTTCTTGATCAACAGAGCTTATGCTTTTTTAGATTCTTTAAGGAAAAATTTGACAACTAAATCTGTGCTGCAGATTGTCTACTGGCCAATAACTGCCAGTCTGAGGTGACTGTTTTGTGTGTGGTGGCTGAAGGGGGGTAGTCTGTAGTGGCAGGCAAAGGCAAGATAACTGAAAGCACTGGTGTCTTTCCAGCTGAAATGAGTCAGGATATGACATTTAACAGCCTCGTGACTTGTCTGATGTAACTGTGAATCCTAAATGCAGAAAGAAATAGTTCTTTCTAGTGTGGAGATGGTGTCTTTTTTTTTTTTTTCTTAATTTATTTTTTAAAGACTGTCTTAGACATTTCTGTGAACCATGGGCATTTGGGGCTGGTGACAGTTGACAGTGCTAGTCTGGGTATGTTGTGGAGAAGAGCAACTTGCATATATGCATACCTGGCTTTGCAGGTGGTTTGAAAGAGGAACACTTAAGTCCAAGACCATGGCTTAGGCTTGCTGGCTTTAGTTCAGTCCATCAATCCCAGGAAGACTGCTGCAGGCATTCACAGGATGTTTTCATGTAGCGTACGTTATTGCCAGCATGATTCTGCACACTTTCCTAGGTGAGCTGAAAGTCAGTTATAAAATCCTGTGAGCGGGTTTAGGGTTGAGGTTCCTGCATGCTGCAGTAGAGCTGCCTCATAGAAGCTCAGTCTCCAGTGGCTGTATTTTTCTCAGTGTAAAATGTACTGGACTAATGATCTCCAATTTCGGAAGGTTCAGATGGAACCCTGGATTCCAGATGATTGTTTGATCAGGAGGAAATTACGTGAATTATATCCCAAATATTAGCTGTGTGAGGCCAGAAATGTTTTCTAAGAACTCCCAAGTCATGCATTCTATGGCATTGGAATTGCATGATAGGTGAAGAACAAAAATTATTTGTGATGGGTGGGGCTGGCTTTTCCTTTTGCCCAGAGAATATGCCTTTATTAGGAAGGGGAGAGAGAAGTTTTCTTTGAGTAAATTATCCATCTTAGTGTGAAAGAGTAAAGGTTGCGATCTGAATAGCCTGATGTGAAACAGCCTGTGGAAGTCAACTGTCTTAATAATAGTGTAGCACCCATCTCCACCTACTGCTGCCCTAACTAGTCTTCCTAGCACAAGAGCTGTGTGGCTAAGTGTGAATGAATGAAGAGCATAATTCCTCACATCTTGCGCTTGAAAAGCGTGGGCTTAGGGTTTTGTTTTAAGACAAGGTCTAGATTCATAGAACAATTTAAGCACAGGTGTATTACACTGAAATGCGAGTATGTTGCTGTCTCATGCTGACTGAATGGCTGTCTAGTGAGCCATTCAGTCAGATAGGGATAAATGTGCTATGTAATGCCGACAGACCAATTTCTCATGTATGTAACATCTTCTTACTTACGGTTTTATGGGGTGTAACTGAAGTGTTTGCAACCTATTAAGTCCCATGGTAACAAGGCTTTCCTACAGTGACTGAAGGAAAAAAGTCAGTGCGGTGAAGGTGATAGTGGTGATACTAACATTACTGCAACCCTTGGTGGTATGCACAGGCAGGTGGCTCCCCCAAAGGTCCCTCTTCACTCACCTTTACTGTATCATCTCACTGATTTTGTTATATCTGGTTAAGTACATGTCATAGTGAGCTGCAAATGGATGTTGGGGAATGCCTAGCAGCCACATGTGGTGACTGGGAATATGCTTGTTAGCTCCGTCCTCTACCTGCTGTCCTTGAGCAAGAAGCACCAGTTATAAGAGAACAAGGGCTTCAGTTGTAGCCCCTCAATTGAACGACACCAAACCAAAACCAACACCTATTTTCACACTGGTTATTGCTGATTATTCCTGTAGCCAGGAGATCACTGGATATTGCTACTAATGAGGCAAACCTAGTGTCCCAACATATATGCTCATCTTTGATAATGTGCACCGAGGGAATGGAGCTCGGGTATCTTCTCCTTTTTGGGGTAAGATCTCCGTGTGCTGCTATCACAGCTCTGACAGTCAGCTAATCTTGCCCATCTCTCTGCCTCAGTAAACTGAAAATTCTTTATGTAGCTGGAGACAGACAGATGGACAGTTGCCCGTGGTGAACCCTCTCTCCAGGGGGCACAGTGGAGATTGCATGGAGCTACCATTGTATGTCTTTTTTTCCCAGTTCAGCCAAGCTGAATTAGACCTGCCTGCAGGGCATGAAATAATGCCAAGCAACACTTTGTCTCTGTTGATGATTTTTAATGATGCTGTGAATGTGACAAGAATGTAGAATAGGAATGTGTAGTGTATCCTGGTTTTTAAGCTGGCTAACCTATTTGTTGGCTAATTCATTACTAGAGATTCCTCCATCCAGACCATCTCCAGCCTTTTCCTCAATCTAAAACTGACTGGTTTGTCTCACTTCCCTTCCCTTGCAGCAGGGCTTGGCATATGCACAGTGTAGCTTGTTATTCAGGAGCAATGCTGCAAATTTAAGTGATGGGACTAGTTTAAACAGAAGACAGTTTAGGTGAAAGGAGACAATAAATGCAAAGGCTACACAGATCTATGCTGTGATCCACTACTGTGTCAGAAGAATAAATGAGAAAGCCAAAGATAAATAATCCTCGCTATGAGTATGATGCTCTTTGTAACAATTCCCTCAAGCACTTTACAGTCATTCAAATTCAATTTATGGTGTTACTGCACAGCTAAATCTATGCCTAGAAATCTCTGGAGACAATTAAAATGAGGGTTTCTGCATGGGGACTATGTGGGGAAGAAATACTGCAAAACCCCCTTTTCCTGTACAATAAGCAGATATAGATGCTGAACCACTATTCCTTTTGCTTCACAGACAAAAATTGGAAGAGACCTGGAGAGCCCCTGTGATAATCTGGACAGTATATGAATATAGCAGACAGGAGCTCTTCTCCATGCTCTGGCACTAAGCAAGGCCTTTGAAAAGTTGGGACTACCTCATTTAAGCTTGCCAGCACTGCTTTCCTGGCTCTGGTCTTGGCAGAATTTTTGTAGTGCCAATTCCCCAGTTTAGGGTCTGTCCTCCAAGTGGTACTTGGGGCTGGCACCCCTTCATCCTAGCGTGACTGTGGTTGGCATGGTAGTTGCATTCGTCTTTTCAGGGCAGTCACTACGCAGGGAAATGTGGGTGCTGGATTATTAAGCGCCAAAAGAACCATGGTGGGGAAATCAGTAACAAGCTATGTTGCAAAATAGGTCAAGTGAAGCCTGGTTACACCAAAGTCATAGCAATGTTCTAGTTGACTTCACCACGGCCAGGATTTAGCCAACAGTGCTCTCTTGCTGAGTACAGTTCTGCTAGGGACTCGTAAATTTGGTTCTGTGGCTTCTTCCTGGATAACAAAGAATGACTTTTTTTTTTTTTCCTCAGCCTTTATTAGCCTTTGTTCACATGTAGTGAATGAGTTAGTTATCTTCTTCATCTAGTCTGACTGAAAAATACTTGTTTATACCCCTTAAGACAGACCCTGAGTGAAAAGGCAAGGCACATTTGAAACAGCCACTCAGATGAGATAAAATGGAGCTTTTTGTCACTGCTCTTCCTTGCCGTCATCCCAGCTGACAACATCCTTTCTGTTGCTCATGCCAATAAGCAGGGAATCATCCCTGACTTGATGCTTTGCTGAGACCTTGCAAGCAGGCTATGTGTAAGTCTTGCAGAATCTTTGCACGCTTTTCTACTTCTCTGTCTCAATGAGCCTATCTTACTCTACAACTGTTACTTTTGCAGGGCAAAGGCAGCCTTTTTTGTATGCTTGTCCGAGTCTGTGTATGAGGATGGTGCATGCAATGGTATGCCACAATGGTCAACATCACCATATTAAAGTGGGGTCATCCCTAATTTTGTTGGCTTTTATTTTTCATTTAGTTTTTAAGTGGTACAGAGATCCTTGGCATGTGATCCAATGAAAGAAGGGAAATCACTGGTGTCCTGGTTTCCTGATGCAGTAGTGGGAATGTTATTTTCTGCAGCTTTTTCTTGAGAGAGGATCAGATACTACCCTCTTCAGGTATGAATTTACCCCAAATGGTCATCAGGATGCCTGGATAGTTCCTGTGTTTGGGGATTTTCAAACTGAATATCTGGTTACTCGAGAACAGACCATCTGAGAGATGAGGAAGTTGTAGAAAAAACCTATGTAGTGATAATTAGCAATGGTGGTTTCTCTTTGAAGTTTGATATCTGGTCCCACTGGATGCTTCTAAGGCTGAATGCTTTTCTGAAACCTGCTGTTGCGTGAAGCCTGCAAAATAAATAAATTTTCCAATGAAGATCAGAAACTCGCTTTTTTTGATTTCAAAGGCAAAGTTAAAAAGTGTTCGGGGTGATCCTACTCCAACGTAAATTAGATTCTTCCTGTTAGCTTCATTGCTAGCATTTGATCCTGCGAGGACCATAGCTGTAGAACTCCTCATTCACAGTAATTAGGTATGTAAGAGATAATCTCTGGTTTTATTCTTTTAGATATAAGCTTTCAGCCCTTCTTTCCATTTTTCCAAGCACTACAGAGGTTGATATGCCAATTACCTCCATCCAATATTACTCTTGTTAACCATGTAAACTTGATTTTCACACTGATTTGGTTTGTAAAATGCACATGAATAACTATGTCCCTGTTATCCTTCCTCTTTTCTTTCCCCTACTTGTGAGTACTGCTGGGTCTGCACTTTATATAACTTTGCACTTTATTCTCTTTGCCAGCTTTTGTTGAGGGTAATATTTGTCTATGGTAAGGTAACCTGAAAGGCCAACTTGACCTGGCAGGGGCTTTAATGTAATGGATGTTACCGACTCAGGTTTGGTGGTTTCAGCAAAGTGCTGAGGGAAGCTGGCATGAAGGGGATTTAGCATAACAGGCTCTCCATGAGTGTAGCTCTATCAAGTCATTTAACTTGTGCATATTTAGAGAAATGTGAGCTAGTAAAGTCGCACCTTTTTACTCAACAGAGCCCTTTCTTTCATATCCCCAAGGTTTATCTTCCTGCTGACGAAAGCAAGTTTTCATTCCTGTCATTCCTTCAAGTGCATTCAACTACAGAAAAGCAAGTCAGACTGTATGTTGCCTTGCTCCTAACTAGCGTTGCCAGCTTAATAGGGTTTTTATCATACGTTTGTCAGGTGCTAAAATTTTACATGACTCTGTTACCCTTGCTTCTGCAAGGAGCTGACAATGTACAAGGCAGATCAAAATCAAACCTGATTTACTAACAGAGGTCTTGATTTCAGAAATTACGTGTTCTCATAATAGGCACTTTCTCTTTAAGTCTGTAAGGGCAAAACTCTGGCTTGTCAGTTGAGAGAGGATCTTTCCATGCCTAAGATGAAATTCGAGCTAGTGTCTGACTGAGAGGGGTAAAACCACAGTAAATATACCTTTTGTCTGATAGAAGCAGAAATTTTGGTAATGTAAAAGTAAAGTGAAACAGTATGTATGCTATACTACTATAAATGTATTTGTGGTTAACCCCATTACAGGTAAGAGGGTGAGACTAAATCAATGTTTTTGAAAAACTCACTCATTCCAGTGTAGTTTTATGTTGGCTCTTGTCAAAGACATCTGCTATCTACAGCATCCTTTTGGATCAGTGTTCCCTTCTCTGATAGAGAAGCCCTTTGTTGTCTTTTCTGCTACACAGCACAAAGAAATTTAGCCCCCAACACCAAAAGCTGAGCCTTAGGTTTGACTCTGTTCAGAGGGAGTCTAGTCCATGACTTCTTAATGTCCGAGTAATTCAGCCTGTCTTTCTGCTGGGTTCCAGCCAAGCACCCTGTGCCGAGCCATTGCTGACAGGTCCCCAGTCTGCTGCTTTAGTTCTTTATCCTGCTTTCCTCACCACATTTTTGTCTGTGGCTCTGAGATCTCTCTTAGGTAGTCTCCAGCCCTCCCCGCCTGCTGCTGCTATTCTTCAGTCTTTATTGGTGTCTCTTTCTGGTTGGCCTTTTAATCACAGTTAGGGGGTCAATTGAGTCCCCCATTAATGCTTTCTGGGCTGCTGTCATGTTGCGTGGAGTTCATGCAGCTTATCATAGACCTTAGAGACAGAGAGTCATTGCAGCGATAAAGGCAAGGAGCATGAATCTCATTTTGCACCTGTTTCGCAGCAGTGTAACTCTTCTGGCTTCTCTGCTTTATCCTGCTGTGGGGATTTGAATTCCACATAAAGATGAGACAACCCCCCTCCACGTAAGTGCTACTCCATTAGTCCGATACTGGGGTAATCTGCTCACCTGGAGTGAAATTCAAAGTGTTCTACAAATGAATTACAGGTTTTCATGGTCAATTTTTCAACTGTAAAATGATTTGCTCATGATTGGTGTGAGATAGGAGTTGCAGTTGCTTTGCTGTTGTCCCTTCCTTTGTTGTCTAGATGTCTTTTTTCCCCGTAGTAATACTTTGTAATAATGTTCTCCTGCTATTCTGATAGCCTTGTAGTGGCTTTGAAGGTATAAGAACACAGATAAAACAAACTTTGTAAGGAGAGGTAATATTTTCTTATTAAAGCAAGATAAGCTTAGCTCTCGTAGGGCACTCTTTCTCTGCAGACCCCACAGTACAGATTTTACTGTTGTTTTTGTTTTATGGATGGGGAAATAAGCAGTTACCTAAGGTGATTAGCAGAACGTAGAGTAGAACTGCAGTTTAATGAACATATATGATATAGGTTGCATGTTTGGTTTGCCATGTCCAAAGGAAACGGTGCACAATTCTTAGAGGTTTTTAACGCTCGTATGATGTTTTGCTACATTCTGTATTTGCCTGATCTAAGCCAATGAGCTTCCAGTCTTGTCCAGTATAACTCAGTGGTGAAAGAGGACTTCAGAAGGCTCACTGGCCTGAAAAGGTCTCTTTTTTTTTTTTTTTTTTAACTTTTCAGATTGGTGGACTTTAAGCTCATATCCTATGCTTGATGCACTAACTTCTGAAATTTAACTGGCTAGTTGCTACATTTCATCAAGCAACGTAAAGTCAAAACAGGCAGGGTACTTACTAATCACAGGCAATATAAGGCGAAATGATGATTCTGCAGGACTGCACATGCAGTCAGCAGTTTTGGTTTGTTGGGGTTTACCTAACTTCAGCTGAATTATGCTTTTCTTTCCTTTAATCCTTCATAATTAGAATCTTGTTCCTTATACTTATTTTCTGAGTTTTCCTGCAGTGGGAAGTTTTCCATTATGGCATTGCACTAGTTTTGTAATGATGTTTTTCTTGCATGTCTGAACATACAGTATCCCCTCTTGCTAGCCCTCTTCCCAACCTGTTTTTTAAGAGTATAGGCACATTATAAATTTCTTTCTTTTGCTCTCTCCATTTGTTTCTATGTGGTTTTTTGATCTTTTTAGATCACAAAACTACCCTGATTCTATTCTCAGTTAACATGTTGCAATGACATTTGTCTGTGGCATTCTGAAGTGAATTTGATATTATTTTAATGCTCTACAGATCAGATTTTTGGAAACCCTGTAAAATTATGTCGTGGTTTCGGTTTCAGCCCAGCCGGTAACAAAGCACCACGCAGCCACTCACTCACTCCCCACCCCTGCTCCTGGCCACGTTGGGATGAGGAGAAAATCCAAAGGCAGGCTCGTGGGTCGAGACAAGGACTGGGAGGGATCACTCCCCACGTATGGTCACGGGCAAAAGACAGGCTCGGCTTGGGGAAGAAACAAAATCAATTTCATTTACTACAAATCAAATAAAAAACAAGGATATTAGGAAGGAAAACCAAACATCAGAACACCTTCCCCCCCACCCTTCCCGCCTTCCCGGCTCAGCTCCATTCCCGGTTCTTTCTACCTCCTCCCCCCAGCGGCACAGGGGAACAGAGGATGGGGGTTGGGGTCAGCTCTCCACACCTTGTCTCTGCCGCTCCTTCCTCCTCAGGGGGAAGATTCCTCACTCATCCCCTGCTCCACCATGGGGTCCCTCCCACGGGAGACAGTCCTTCACGAACTTCTCCAACGGAAGTCCTTTCCACAGGCTGCAGTTCCTCACAAACTTCCCTGGTGCGGGTCATTTCTGTGGGCTGCTTTCCAGTCACACACTGCTCCAGCGCGGTTTTTACCATGGAGTCACAGCCATCCTGGGGGGGCCTCCACTCTCCCGCTCCCCTCCCTGGGCTGCAGGGGGACAGCCTGCCTTCTCCCCACGGGCTGCAGAGCCATCAGCCTCCTCAGGCGTCCCTCCTCCCCCTCCTTCTTCACTGACCTCAGTATCTGCAGAGGTGTTCCTCTCACATTCCAATCCCACTACTCACTGCAGGTTCCCCTTCTTAAATATGTTCTCCCAGAGGTGCTACCACTGTCACTGACTGTGTCGGTCTGGGCCAGAGGCGGGTCTGACTTGGAGCCGGGGGAGCTTCCAGCAGCTTCTTACAGGAGCCACGTCTGCAGGCCCATCCCCCACCACCAAAGAAAACCGCGCCACACAAACCCATAACAAATTATTTTGTTAAATATCTCATTAGCAGGCCAGGTATAGCTCATTTTTTCAATCTCCTTAAAACTTGTGTAAATACAGAAAATCTAAGATGTGCAGCATTCCTAATATGACAGCAATCCAAATCAGTCACTTAACAGCCCTTTTACCTGTAAATTTTAAGTTTCCTCCATTCTCTGGCAAATAGGTCAACACCCCATTTACTGTTGTACTTTCAAGGAAGCTAAATGCAGTATAACTTGCAAAAATGTAACAGGTACGTGTGTGGCTTTGATGACTAGCCTTTCTGCCAGAATTTCATGGAAGCTCTCTTTCAGAAAGCATTTTCTCTGAAATTATGCTTTCAGGATCTTTTTCATTTCACTAACATATGCCTAACTACCATTTACTGGCCGCGCACTCCAAATTTCTGTCAGAAGGAGTAAATTTAAAAAGCATGGTTTTGTACTTTAAAACTTGTCTTTTGATTGCCATATCTTTATGTTTTGCCTTCAACAGATGTCTAGCTACTTAGTCAAGGGAGAAAAAAGCTGTCTCTGTAAAAATGATGAGCTGAGTAAAAATGATTTTTTACTTTGGCGTTATGTTAAAAGCAATTTACACTGTGCATTGGTATTCTTTCCACTCCTTTGGGACTTGTCAAGAATCATTTGTGATAGTTTCATTTGAATGGGGAATAGGAACTTTAATTTGAGGGTAGGAACAGACAATAAGTCAGTTACAATAGAGGCTATATTGCAGCGTGTAGGTTCTCTAGGGTTTGGATTCCCCATTGCCTGTGCTTGGAATGCCATGGAAAGGCTGCTTGCAGATCAGATCCGAAGCATATGTATGACAATGATTATTATTTGATCGGCCACACTTACTTAACATCCTTCTTCAGATACTTTGACACGTGCAGGTGCCAAGTGCTCTGTGTCATTATCTCCAATGCAGTAGGCTTAAAGGCAGCAGGAACCCTTATGACCTGACCTGACCTCCCAAGCAACTCAAGCTGTAGGGTTCATCTGGTGATTTCAGTATGGTACAGTAGCGGTGCTTCAGCTGCAGCACTTTAGTGCTACAAGGCTGCAGTTACTGTGCTATAGGACAGTTACTGCTTCTGGATGCAAAAGGCTCCTTATGATGAAGCATTTACCATACCCCAGTAATGAGTTCCAGGGACTCATTGTTGCATCCAAAATATATCTTATTTCCACCATCCCTAGAAGTATAAATGTGGGAATAGAACTGCTGACTATGCCCATCAAACTGTGCAATACCGAAATACTTCACTATAGCTCAAAACACTAATTTTCAGAAAATTTGCTGCCTAGGTCTACAATGCAGACAAGACATAAAGTGTATTTATTACCTTACCAAATCGTTGAAATGTGTGAACAATCCAAACAGAAATTAAATACAACACACATCCTGATTGCAGTCATAATACTGAGAAATGCTAGCCATTATCCTAAATTTAAAATTCACTGTAGAAAACATAGATATTTATAGAGAAAATATTGTAATTTCTATTGCCATGGCTGCTTGGGCTGTTAATTGAATGATTGAGCTTGACTTTTGTGCTTCAGGCTCTTTAAAGCACCACTCTGGTTGTGCAAATGGCTATAAATTACATCAGTGGTTAGAGACAATGAAAGACAGGATCCCTTGAGTGTCCTATCAGCTGTGTAGGATATTACCTCATCTGCTGGGTCAACAATGAGAACTTGCTCTTCTGTTATGTTTTTTTAATTCATTTGTGGAGCTGCTAGTTTTAGCTTGTTTCTTCATAACTTTCCCTATTCAAGGCTTATTCCCAGCCATTCCAGTCTATTATTGCATTTTTGTCATTATGCTGTTGCTTTATAGGTATATGTGTGTGATCATATATGAATGTAAAATTACATTGTTCAGCACTTTGGAAGTAACTGACAATATTGTATGTACCAATGAAATATCTGTTGAAAACTCTCCATGTTATGGCTTGGTATTTCTCCATAAGTACATGTGCTTCTGATTAGGAATTACAGACTTTTTTTATCTGACTCTAAGGTGTGATCTTTTGCATTAGAAGTCTGTCCTTCATATCAACCAAATCCACAGGCCTCAAATAAAACCTTTCTTTCTGTCTGTCTGCCTGTGTGTCTTCATTTTGGAATACCTTCTTGTGCCTGACAGCAGAGAGAAAGGGAGAAATGCTGAGTGCTGGCTGCCTGAAATCTTCCATCCTGCTATGCAATGCTCTTGGAAAGGGTACCTCTTCACCTTTTACTGACCCAATATATGAAACTCTGTGGAGCTATTCCCTGGGCCGCTCGATGGGAAGAGGCAGAGGGGCGCTGGTGGAGAAGTTAACTGTACAATGAGATAGTGGATGTGACTGTGTGTGATATTTGTGAGAGGTTTCTGGGAAGCAAGGCAGGAGTCATGCTGCAGCTTCTCTCTCTCTAACAACCTGTGTGCTTATCAGGCAGGTGCACTTGGGATAAAAAGTCCTAAAGCAGGAGAGAATGACTAACTGGTATATTGATGGCACGGTAGTGGGGCAATGTGATGCTGGGGATGAGTCTCATTCATAATAGCTGAGGCTTGAGAGGTCTGAGGGTGTTTCATCTTAATGCCTGGATGACCTGACAGAGTACAGCTCCTACTCTGAAGGACGTGGGTTTTGTTCTTGTTCTGCTGTGGGATGAGATCTCCAGGTATGCAGTGAGCTCCTAGCTCTGTGTAGAGTCCTGTATGTTCAATGCAAGTTACTGCAAGTTCAATGGAGCTGTAGCATTTCTTTGATGTAGTGAATTTGGATGTCTGAATTTTAAGTAGGAGTGGGAGGAGTGATTCAAACAAAATACTGTAGCCTGTGACCCACTGCTTTGCCAAACTCAATGTGAAAGACTTGCCCATTTTGAATTCTAATGTAGAATCATTGCTAATTTATCTTTAGCATGGTGTTGTAAAAACAACCTCCTCTTCACTTCACTGTAATATTTGGAGTGCAGTATCTGCCAGTCAGTTGTATCTACCAGTATCCTTTTCAGGCTTGATGAAACTTTGGTGAAAATTTTCACTGCTTAAATGGAAGCTTTGCAACTAGACTTTGTTGTGAACAAAAAATGCAGACCACTAACTCATTAATACATAAACTTTTCAGCTGAGTCTTGATTTAATTTATGAAAGATTATGAATGTCACAGGCTTCCAAAATTTTTGTACAAAACCTCAATGAAACTCAATAATTATAGTAAGGTTTCACTTTGGGATTTAACTCTGAAATGAACCAATGTGATTTTGAAGGGAAAGAAAAGAAGATATTACATGTGTGAACTTCTATACAGGAAGACTGATGCCTATTGTCAGACTCTTTAGGCAGTTTTATGTAGTGCTGTTACTCTGCTAGACATCCAAGGGGCTGAGGGAGTACCAGTCTTGTGCTGGAGCCTTATCTTTATTTCCAGGTTGCCTTTTTTGTTGTCAAAGCCCACAGATCTTTCACTCCAGCTCAAGAAGGACCATTACCTTTCTCAGGTTTTTACCATCCTCCCCACAAGAGGCCTCTGATTTAGCAAACTTATTAGGGGCATCCAGGCTATCTCTACACTAGCCTTTAACAAAGATGACAGCCCAGCTGATCTTATTTCACACCGAACAAGTGGTATTAATCTGGGGGACAAACATAGTTGGTAACAGAGGTAAAGCTTGGTGGTATCGGCAATGTTTTTGATAGGACATAGCGCAAGAGCTCTCCTCGTCACCTCCTCTTTTGCTTGCTTTTAGCCTCCTGCCCTCAAAACAAGTCCAGTTTGTCTTTTGTGGAGCTGCTTCTCAGAAAGAACTCTTCTCAGTGTGACAGCATGAGACAGGTTGGAAATGTGGCTTCCAGCTCTAGCTTCCAGGCTGGATTATGACTGTTACAACTATCATGGTGGTTGCAGGATGCTAGGGCCACTGCGTATGCCATGGCCTCTATGCTCAGGTGCTCTTCTGCATTGGTGTGTTATGTTTTAGCAAATAGCTTTCTTCTGTGGGTGGGCATGCAAAGGACTCCTGGTACAGTTAAACCAGCCATAGCTTTTGACTAAATACCTTGGAGATGTACCAGATGGGTAAGCTTTGTTATGGGTGTTTTACATATACTAGGCTAACTTGTTTCTACTGCCAACACAGACAATGAAGGTAAATACCCAAACGTGTCATGCCTTGCTAAAGCAAAGGAGAAGCTGAGTTAAAAAGTTGAGAAAATGTGGGCTATGGCAGTCCAAAACAGAGTCATGTTTTTTCCTGGCGAAAAGAGTACAGGTCTATGTTGAGGTGTATGAAAATGTCATTAGGAGTAGAAGATGGATGCTGTTAAAAAGGATCTATTTAATCTACTTCTTCTCTGCATATTCTGAAGTCATTACTCTCTTATTTACTGGAAAAAAGCACAGTATTGTTGTTAACTTGGTTGTTACAGTGGAATGGTCTAATAATCTTGTTTCCAGGTATCATGAATGGCATAGTCAGGAGACCAGCACAAAAATGGAAGATCTAAGTGGTGCACTAGTGCAGAATCTTTACTAGTGATGGTAAAAGTACAAAAAGAGAAAAGAACCTAATCAGACTTTCTAATCACAGGTCATATTTTGAGAGATTATATCCCTAGGGGAAAAAGCATCTTTTTTTCTTTAGAGTGTGACATTTTTTAGCGGATACAATTGAGAAGGAATGGAATGTACAACATTCACAATGTCATTTTACAATCATTTTTTTCTAAGTCTGCCCTTTAAAGGCTATCGAGACATGAGTGGAGACCAACGCCACTTGAATATCTCTCTCTGACTGAGAGCGCTCTAAAAATAAACTTGGAGATACTATGGGAAGATGAAACTAGAGGACACAGTTATATGTCTTCTCAAAAGCCAGCAATCAGCACATGCTGTCTTTTTCCATGAGACTCCTCACGCGAATAAAGAAAGCTAAAGGAAAAGTGAGAAGATTAAGTTTGGGGAGTATCAAAATCAGACAAGTCATTTTTCAAAGGGTGGAAGATCATGGTAGTTCTTGTATGACTTCTGACTTTGTAAAACTATGAAAACTAAAGCAGTATAATGAGTATAAGAGGCAGAGTGGAGTGTGGTTTTCTTAGCCAGAGAAACAAGTCTGGCAAGGATATGTGTTTAAAATGCTGTGTGGAAGCTATGGTCATCTGACATGTTTGAATGTTAGTGTTATATGCTAGCAAGTGCTGAGAGTGGGTTCAGCATGAGGCTAGTTAATGACCTGTCATCCCTATTGGGGACCCGGATGATCTGCACCGATAAACTCCAAGTCCTTTGGTCTTTTACTGCTGTGCTCTTCCAGGTGACAAGGTTCAAATGTTTACTGTTAGGAAACTTCTTACCCTAGCCTAGCGTTTGAAAGGGGCTGAAGCAAGCCCCAAAAACTAGGTGGAGGGAAAGCCCTTCAGATCTGGAATAGCTTGCTGATCTGTAGTGCTTAGCGTTCAGGGGGTAATCAATCCAGTGCGTTCTTGTTATGTTAATAGCTTCCTGCTGAGTGAGCCATCTTGACTTTCATTAGTTTGCCCTGGATTTGCTTTTGGTTTGGAATAGCTTTTAGTGAAAAATAAAGTTAGTTTTAGTTTAATAGAAAGCTGAAAAACTATTTGTCGGGTCTGACAATATCTTGGCGGGGGGGAAGAAAAAAAAAAAAGCATAATATGCTGTCTTAGTGGCTACTCTGATTTCCGTGGTGTTTGCTCAGCTGGTAGAAGAGTTGCAATTTATTAACATTTTAGACATTGTCTTCTCCAAATTGCAACCTCTAAGGGAGGACAACGCGTCATTTTTTTTTTTTTTTTTTCNCCTCTAAGAGACAACCCCCGCCCCCCCCGCCGCCCCGACCAAACGGAATGGAAAGTGGAATGTGAACGACATGAACAAGATGTGCCGAAAACGGGCCATCAAGAATACAGGGGTTGTGTTCGCTCAGAGCAACAGGGTGATCCAGGTATGAAAAAGCATGAAGTGCGCTCTCGGAGGCACACGGTTCGTGATTCGTCCGTGGTCGATTTGACTGTAATTCGTCGATTTGACGACTGTAATTCGTCAAGTGAAAAGCGGACCCACGGGCTAACACCCCCCGCCCCCGCGCGAACCGACGTCACCTCGGCGAGCCCTGGCGCCGTTCCCGCGGCCCGCGCGGGGGGGAGCTGGCCAGGGTGCTGAGCCGGGGCCCGCCCCGCCGGGACCCGCCGCCAGGTCCAGTTAGGGACTGCCGGACTGGTGCGGGGGCACCGAGGCACGGAAGAAGCAGCCCAGGTCGACAGGTTTTCACGGGTGACCCTACCTGGAGCAGGCAGTTGGACTAGATGGCCTGAATTGAATGGTGCTAAAACCAAGGGAAGCACCAAGTTGGTGAAAAAAGGCGGGCCTTTATGTGAAATTAATGTTGTTCTGTATTGCCTTTCAGTAGGCTTGCAGTTGCCTCAGTCTGCACAACTGAACTGGACTTCCGATTCTCAGATTCTGATGTGTATGCTGCACTGCTGAGCGAGACGTCAGTCTTGGGCTGGGTTTGGTCCCTGCAGCCTAGCCTCCCTGTTTTGCTGTGCTCTCAGTAGAGGAGCTAGCCCTAAATGAACTTTTGTGTAGGCCTGCAACAAACGACACTTTCTGTTTGTTTTGGGGAACCTACGCCCTTATATAATGAAACTATGCTTTTCCCCGCTTTAATCTTATATTACTAAGTGTTTTATTATTGATTTAGAAACTTTCACTGTTTATTCACATCAGTTCATGGTAAGGTATTGTCCTGGTTTCAGCTGGGATAAAGTTAATTGTCTTCCTAGTAGCTGGTACAGTGCTATGTTTTTGAGCTAGGTACGAGAAGAATGTTGATAACACACTGATGTTTTCAGTTGTTGCTAAGTAATGTTTAGACTAAGTCAAGGATTTTTCAGCTTCTGATGCCCAGCCAGCAAGAAAGCTGCAGGGGCACAAGAAGCTGGGAGGGAACACAGTCAGGGCAGCTGACCCAAACTGGCCAACGGGGTATTCCATACCATGTGATGTCATGCCCAGTATATAAAGTGGGGGGAGTGGCGGCAGGAGGATCGCTGCTCAGGGACTAACTGGGCATCGATCGGCAGGTGGTGAGCAATTGCATTGTGCATCACTTGTATATTCCAATCCTTTTATTATTACTGTTGTCATTTTATTAGTGTTGTCATTATCATTATTAGTTCCTTCTTTTCTGTTCTGTTAAACCCACGAGTTTTACTTCTTTTCCCAGTTTTCTCCCCCATCCCACTGGGTGGGTGGGGGAAAGTGAGTGAGTGTCTGCGTGGTGCTTAGTTGCTGGCTGGGGTTAAATGACGACAGTTATTCAGACAAGATCATGAGATACTCTCATGCCTTTATGTGAAAATACATTTTAAGGAGTTTTGTTTTCATTACTGGAAAAAATAAGTAGCTTGTGGAAACTTCATTGATTCTGTAATTGTAATAGCTTTCCCCCTCTGCCCCCCTGAATTTCTAAACTTCTGGTTTCGTAACCTTTAGACATGACATTACATGGCACTGCACTTTCCTCTAATTGCTTCCTTGTTTGGTAAACATTCCTTTTTAAACAATTTGGTAGCCGCTCATTATATGTAAATCCTATTATGCTGCTAACCACCTTTTTTAATTTTCGGCAAAGTCTTTTAACCTTGGCTTTACATATCTGCAGAAAGACTGCCCTAAAGAAAGATAGTACTCTAAGTGAAGACCTATACCCTTGTTTTACATGCAGTCCTTAAAATCCATTGTGTTGTTTTCTTTGCATACTATTATTTGCTTTTCTACTCTTATGGGTCAACTTTTCTTGCATTATTAGTTACATGAGCCAACTCACATGCCATCTAGGTTTGTGGATGAAAGATAGGCTTAAGATGTAAGATACAGATTGATGCAGGCTCCTGACCTGGCCCACATATAATAGCTCTTTGGAGCTGGGTACATTTATTGATTCCTCAGAGTGTTTCTTATTTCTTAGTGTATCTTATGTATTTGTGTCGTGGTTTCAGCCCAGCTGGTAACAAAGCACGACACAGCTGCTTGTTCGTTCCCCACCCCCTCCCCTGGCTATGGTGGGATGAGGAGAAAATATAAAGGCAGGCTCATGGGTCGAGACAAGGACTGGGAGGGATCACTCCCCACTTATGGTCACGGGCAAAAGACAGGCTCAGCTTGGGGAAGAAACAAAATCAATTTCATTTACTACAAATCAAATCAAAACAAGGATATTAGGAAGGAAAACCCCACACCTCCCTCCTTCCCGCCTCAGCTCCGCTCTCGGTTCTCTCTCCCTCCTCCCCCCAGCGGCACAGGGGAACAGAGGATGGGGGTTGGGGTCAGCTCCCCACACCTTGTCTCTGCCGCTCCTTCCTCCTCAGGGGGAAGATTCCTCACTCATCCCCTGCTCCACCGTGGGGTCCCTCCCACGGGAGACAGTCCTTCACCAACTTCTCCAACGTGG
>VYZV01023817.1:92264-116158 GCA_013401275.1 Pandion haliaetus
CCCTCCCTGTCTGGGCCAGAGGCAGTTCCGACTGGGAGCCGGGGGAGCTTCCAGCAGCTTCTTACAGGAGCCACCTCTGCAGCCCCCTCCTCTGCTACCAAAAAAGAAATCGTGCCACACAAACCCGTAAAAATTTGGTTGGACTGTGTGTTATGGGAAGGGGGAAAAAAAGTGGTTGCTCACTTCTCAGGATTCATGCCATTGTTTGTTTCATCCAATTCAGTAGTGCATTTAAATGAACCCACTGTATCTGTAAGATGGTATTACATGTTGATTTTTTTTTTTTAATGTTTCTGGGCAGCCCAATATCATAAGGCTTTTTCATCCGATCAGTACCAATAAACTGTTCTAAACACCTAGAAACACCAGAACCACTAAAATGTTTCCTAGCTAACCTTTCTGTGTTGTGTTTCCCTTTGCTGTTTATCTGCATTTATCTAACTGGAATCAGAAGGAATTGTTTGTTTTTACCATAAGAAAGATAAGTAAATAAATCTGCATCTGTACTGTAAAATTTGGAATTTTCAAAGTCTAAAATTTGTCTTAAAATAGTTAGACATTTCCTCCTTATCTATAAGTGGAGCTTTCTTAAGAGGCTTAATTTTTCTCATTAATAGAGAAGGAAAAAGGTAAATCTTCAAGCATTAAAGAAAGTCAGCAGTCCTTCCATGCCAGAAACCAATCTCAGTGTTTAAACTCCACTCAAACTCTAACTGCAAATTTCCTAGAGAGATCAATCCTTGCTAGTTGTCTTTGATGTCTTTTTAACTAGTGATTCTCAATAGATGTCATTGATTCATCTGAAATGATTAGAGATAAAGCAAAGGCAAGAAACCTTTTTTTTTATTACTGGATCTTTTCCTTATAGAAGCTCATTGTTTAATATAGTAGCTAAATGGAAGTGTATTGCTTTTAAGACACCCTAGAAAATAAAAGCCAAAGCTTTAAATTCAGTATCTATCACATGATAACTAAATCCATAATTTGATGTCTGTATAAGTTGACTGATTTCCTTTGCTGCAGCTCCTTATTCGTATCAGTGGGACCAGAGGGCCCTCAGGAATTCAGAGCGCCATTCCTTTGTTTAAGTGTTATTGTCTTTTATACAAGTAGAATTGGAAGCCCTTTATATTTTTTACGATCTGAAAGTAACCTTATTTATTGTGCGTACTGTGTGCTACTAATAAGATTTTAGAGAACTTCGTGTTTCTATAGCTGGATGAGCTTTTTAGTAAATCAACCGCACACGTGCAGATGGGTCTCCCGACACCTTCTTCAGAGCCCTCCTGCGTGCTCTCTTTCCTACCCCCACCCACGTTCAATGCAGGCTATTGTTGCATTTCACAATTATTTGTATTCTGCTCATGTGACTGTAGAAACATTCATCCTGCATCAGTTCTGCAGGGTTAGGATTGATCTTAAAATGCTTAGGAACTGTGTGTTTGATTGTGGGTTGGTCCTGGCAATAACCTTGCGCATACATGAAACACCGTTGAGAAATCCTCTGTACAGCTGGGAAAATGAGCAAGTAGTACCTCTTAGTGAACAACAATTTGTCTTGCAAAATTTCCAAGTATTTTTCTGTCTTTGCTGACTCTGTATTGTCCCATGCTCTCATAAGAGAGATGAGAGATTCAACATGAGAATACATTGCTTACTTATGCCTGGTGTAGGAATAAGTAGACAGATACCCTGCAATCTTGCCTTGTTTCAGCTTGTTACTGTTACTCCATCCTGAAATTGTTGAGGGAGAAAGTACAGTCAGAGTTGGAGGACTTTGTCACTGGGCAATCGTATTATTTGTTTTCTGTCACATTTCTCTAACTGGAATATAATAGCTATTTACTTTAACAAAAACTTTTGTGCATAAATGTTAAAATGTGTGCCTATATACACTAACTTCCTCAGCTAGGAAATTGTATGCTGCAACGCAGGAGATTTTAATTAAAAAGTTTATACTGCGTTTTCCCAGGCCTGAAGAATAACTCATTAAATCTCATAAAATAGTAACTACTCTTGTTGTTTAATAGACATGCATGACATTAAAAGAGTAGTTTTTCCCCCTGAAGTGATGATTTGCGCTTACCCTTGTTTCCATGAAACATCTAGTCAAAACTCAAAAATGTTTTGGGGCACTTTTTTTGACATAAGCTTAGAGCATTGTATCAGTGCAACCCTGGCATATACAGTTTGATATACTTAGCTTTCTCTCTTCTCCTCAGACTTGGAGCAGATTAAGAAAGGAACAGGGAAAAAGTGGAGGATGGGCAAACCATTCAAAAGCAGCATCTGAAAGTTAGGTCTCTAAGCCCAAAAGATAAGGGGTTTCTGCTAAGCATTCAGCGCAGTGCAATATTAAATAACCACTGAGATACCTGCTGTGTCTTTCTGCCGTAGAGTGCCAGTTAACTGGGAGGCGAATTGCTGCCTGGTGTGTAAATGCTGTACATTTCAAGCATGTAAGTCTGAGTCAGTTGAAATCTAAGTGGGAGGGTGTTGTGTATCTACCTCCGGAGGTGCTGGCAAAGCAGAGCAGGGCTGAGAATCCCACACAACAGCTTGTGTTTTCCTCTAAGCTTGTCGTGGCATCTGGTGATGTCAGGTGGCCAGGTAAAAGGAAGGATCTGCTGAGTGTTTCTGTGGCTGTTGGCAGAGTTTAGTGATTTGACCTATGAATCAAAGTTTATCCTTCGTATCATACAGAATTAAAAAAGAAAAAAATCAAGTGAGTTATTCAAGTGTATGAGAAGGTGGATAGGAGAGCCAACAGAGGCAGTTATTTACAAAGTCTGGTCAAGCTGTTTCTCAAGGAACATGTGCATTATTTTTCCATTTTGTACAGTTTACGTGGTACTGGGTTGCTCCATGGAACATCTAAATGCAGCTATTTGGAAGGAAGTTCAAGTCCTTCTTGAGACCTCCCAATTGTGGAAAAGTTGGGAGGTATAACATCTTCCAGAATAAGAAACACCCTCCCCACCCCCAGTAGTCTGAGTTTCTTTTAATTAACCATGAACCAATTTTTCCTTTTTATAGTTTTTAATCCAAAGTTTTGGGGTCCTAGTGCATTGAAGGCCATAAAGTTTGGATCCAGAAATCTTGCAGAACTTTGGAATTTCCCACCCATTAATGTCTCTTTGTCTTATAAAGAACTCCCTTCACATTCCAAGAGCATTCATCGTTTGAAATACTGTTTATGATATACCATCAATAGTCTGTTTTCTAAAATAAACTGTTACAGTCTCNTACCTACACTGTGCTATCCTGGCTGCATGAAGGCTGATTCCATTGAATTAAATGCCTCAGTAGCAATTTGAAACATTCTTTTAATTCACGGCATGTACTCACTTGCAATGACTTCACGCTGGGTGGAAAGCTATTAGCACACCGTTTTGAAGTTCCTACTTAAAGTACAGCTTGAACTAAAAGTGACTGCCAGCTAGTTACTGGTACTCTGCGTTTTTTGTGAATATGCAGGTATGTTGCAAAGTGTTCTCTTTTGTGTGTGGTTGTTCTGCCGTTAATATCCCATGTATCCTTTTGGATAGAAGAGGGTTTCCTGCAGCCGCAGAGCAATGTGTTCAGTCTCCTAAGTGGTCTTTTTCAGTCCTGTGTCCCCGTATAAATATTTCATGAGATAGCTTCCATGAGCTCGAATGTTTAATTCCACTTCAATCCTTGATAAAGACACTGCTGTCATGACTGAGACGTGCTTGCATAGTACTACAGAGAAGCTTGCCCCACCTGGACCACTTCTCTTTTGTGCAATCAGTGAGCTTCAGTTTTCAAAATTTGTTAGTTGGCAGTGCCTCTGTGGAGCAAGGCAACTATTAAAAAAAAGAAACTGAAGAAGGTAGCTGGAGGTTCATCTTAAGATCTCTTTCTTCTCTCTTAGAGGGATTTTCATAGTCAGTCACTGTCACAGTTTCTTCCTGTCATAATTGCTTTGTGATCAAATATTGGGGTTTGGTGGTATCCAAGTCCAGAATTTGAAAAACCATGCTCAGCTTATTTATTGGTATTTGTAATTATTATACACAAAAAGGGCAGTGTGCTACCTACGTGGGATCAGTCTGGCAGGGGCTCTATTCTGATCTGTTCCACAAAATGACTGTAAGTATGCTTATACCTATCCCTCTGCTTTGTGACAGCATTACCATAGAGGCAAGGTTTTCGGCTTGCTTCTTGCTTAACATTTCACGCATTATTTCACATATTAGTGGAATAGAGAGAATTTTGTATGAGTTATAGCTAACACACACATTTAGCAAGTCTCAGTGGAACATACATTATGATTCTGACAGATTTTGCACATGCGAAATACAGCTTTCAGCAGTTTCACTAATTTGCTTTTGTAATACAGCTTTTTGTGAACACAAAATAATTTAGGAATTATATGGCATTCAGTAAATCTGCCAGTAAAGTATCAGTGTGGTTTCTTGATATGTTAAAATGCATGCATCTTCCAGCCCACAATATTTGCTCAAGATTTATGATATAGATAAGACTTTCTCCCTTTCCAGCTCTTGGACACTTTCATTCTAATCCATGTTTCTTCTGTTTCTCTGTGCAGAACTGGGTTCTAAATTCCTGTTAAAATTTTAGGTGCATTTCAAACTTTGTACAGTTATTTCAATCAGTAACTACAAACAGAAAGGCCAGGCTGAAAATAGGTTTATAATATTAAAAAGTCTGAAGTTATGAGTTACTACATGCAAGACCTTTTAGATAAGTGCAGCCAATTTTAAAGATAATCTTCCTGAAAAAGAAGTCCCTCTTTTGTTTTTCAAAATTTTCATTTTTCACTTAAAAACCCCCAAACCCTAACCCTAAGCATTTTTTTGGTGAAAACAGTTATTTTCCCAAGAAAATAATAATTACTTCTAAAGGATAGGAAGAAGAAGGTCAGTTGTCTCCCTGTGGTGGCATAGTGTAGGAGGTGGACTGTAAAGTCCTCTCTCTTTCAGGAGGAGCAGCTCCTCCTGACCCTCTGTGATGTTTATTACCTTGCCATCAATAGTCACTCCTTGCTCTGGGCTCTTGTACCCGGGTCAGGGCAGGTTTGGAGCAGTTTGGTGGAGAGGAGTGAGTGAAATGCAGGGAACCAGAGCCACCCTCCACATTCCCCTACAGCCAATACACCATCCCTGACATTGATGTTTTTTGGAGCCAGTTGCCGTCAAGCTGTCATGTCTTGACAGCTCTGTAGGAGGAACAAAAGGCCCATCAGAGCGAAGATGATTTGTAAACAATGAAGGAGGAGCATTTGCCACCCTGCTATGTCTGAGTGTAAAAAACCAAGACCACATTACCTGTGGCTGACACACAGAGAGCTATCCTTCGCGGCGTCAGCTGCATCTTTATGCAAAGGTGCAAGAAAATGTTTTATTAAGAGCTCAGTTTGGCTTCTTGTTAACTCTCGGGGTTTTGCTGGCTCCTTAGGAAAATCAGTAGAACAACGCCCTTCTCATCAGGATGCTGCCTTCTCAAAAGGGACAGTAAAATCACAGCATCTCTTGCAAATTCAAAATGCTTATTTAAAAAACCATTGTATTCTAATTTGTATTCTCAGTGTTTTCAGTGTTTTCGACATCTTCGGCATTAAAGCAGAGACTGAATGCTGTAATTTTTCCTGTTTTCCCGGTTAGAACTTGGTTGCTGATTAAAGTCTTTGGCAGGGCATGGGCAACAATTAATGCATTAACAACCTAACAATGAAATCAAAGTGAATTAGAGTAGCATTATCTCAAATAAATTATATTTTGTTAGTACTGTGTAATGTTCTTGTAACTGATGACAAGGATTTATTTCTACTTAGATGAATGATGAAACTAATCAGTGAATTGCTGGATAGATGCTTTGTTAAATTAGTCCCATATTCAATTGGGAGTCTTTAATCTATTGCTTTGTGTGCTTATTTGTCATTGAATTCTCAGGGGGATATGCAGGTGGTTCTTCCATTTACATGAATATGAACTAGAACATCTTTATTGATTATCAGTGGAGTTTCTTGTTTTAACCAGGGAAAATGAGACAATGGGGCTTTTCTGTCTTTGGTTTTGTTTGGAGATGCCTTTTAAAAACCACCTTACAAAATCCTTCCTAAAATTATTTGAAACTTACTTTTAAAGGGAATTTACCCCACTTATTTCCAATATGCAAGGTGGTTTTAGTTAACAGTATTTGCAAATTCTGTGGTAATGATTGCTTAAAAATGGGGATGAGTTGGTCATTTTTAAAAATTTCTTCTATTACACCAGATCAACTGATGCTGCGCTATTCTTTTCTAGTCCACCCACAAGACTCTGGCTGTTCATTAAAATTTTATGAATGAAGAAAATAACAAATGTGTTGACAATGAAAATAACAGTTTCAGGAAGCTAATATTAGTGGAAATGCTTTTGTTACAACTTTACAGTCCAAAGCTAGCATTTGTTAGGCCAGCTTACAATTCTAAGGAGAAAAACAACTGAGCTTTTTGTGAGCATTTAGCATAAATGACAGCTGGGTTCCCACAATGTGAGAACCTATATGCTGTTAACTATGAGCTGACAATTTGCCTAGCAAAGAGTTACGCTGTGGGAGGTAAAGAAGGAAAGCATGAGAAGGTTTTTGTAAGTCCTGTGAAATATATTTTGCCAGTAATAGAAACCTAGAAGCAAACTTGGGTTTACTATATCATATTATCTCCAAATAGCACCATCACCTTAAAAATATAACACTCTTGATTCAAAATTGCCTTGTACTGAAACTACAAGTAATGCCCAAGTCTGTTTTACAAAAAAGTAAAAACAGTTTAACTCTGGAGCAAGTGTAGCATTCTTCTAACCCCTTCAACCCCAACATAACATTAATAAAATCTGAAGGCAGATCACTCACACCATGAAGATAGCATGAGATCACTTGGCATGAGGAAACAAATCATTATTGGAGTCCATCTTCGGTGTTTTTTACCCTTAGAGGAAAAAAATAGCTCCAGGTTTTGAAAATTGATTATTAAATTCAACTCCACAGTGCATACCCTGACAAGCCACCAGTAGGAACAGCTAGAGGATGCAGGGAAACATCTTGAAAGCCCAGTGGTGATGTGGAAAGCTAGTAACAAGCCGAGTAATTCTACTGTGTTAGGGCTGGAACGACCTTTTGGTTAATTGTGTTGCCATTTTGCTTAAGCTGTTTGCACCTCCTATTTTGGGCAGCCCAGAGGCAGGCATGAGCTGAATGCTTATGGGAAGTCACAGAATGAAGCCCGCAGCATTTTCGCTTTGGAGAGCCTCTGAGTGCCTTTATCTGTGCTATCTGTCCCATGAGCATCCTTTGGGTGTGGAGGGGAGGGAAGTGTGCCATCGCACTGACGTCCTGTGGCGGGTTGGGTATGCTGCTGCTAACTAGATTACAGCATGGTGATATCCTAACAATTTCAAAGCTGAAGAGCCTGTTCTTTTGAAAGTGGGAAAAGAGAAATGCCTTTTGTAGAGAGGAAAAGGAGCTATATGTTTCATAGTTGCTTATGGGTAACCCTTGAGCTTAAGACTTGTGTGATTCATGTATGACCAGGCAGTTTGTCTGGACAGAGGCTCAGGGCAGAGTTTCTGAAATGCCCCTGCAGTCTCAGCAATAATACAGATGTGTGATTTTAAAGTTTGAAGAAAAGTCATGTGCAAGATAACAAATGCAGATTTCTTCCAGGTCATCCTAAGCAGTTGCTCTTCGTTAAGCTCAAAGCAGCTGAAATCTCGCCAAGCAGCAGGGACATTTAATCCTTAGGTCTTTACAACCCCCGACCCATGCTGTTATGGTACTGGAACTAGGTCTCTTGCGTAATGTCTGCAGAAAGTTTGTAGGTATGGTCTTCTGGAAAATGCATCGGTTGAACATCTTAAGCTAAACGGTGGCATGTAGACTGTCCGATGTCTGTGCCATGTCCTGAATTTTCAGTACGTTCCTGGGGGCGGCAAAAGTTTCTGTGGGCTCTTGTGGGCATGGTAGCTTTTCAGAGAGAGCTGTGTTCAGTCTGGTTTTCCTCCTATGTCCATAGAGCGAGTGGATTTCTTTGCAGGTTAGGCAGAGGGACAACCACCATGGTGAGTCTATCTGCCCCTTCTACTTTCCTTTGGCTCCCTCAAATCACCCTGGCAGCCCTGATCTTGTTCTTTTGTTTCTTGGACTCTCTGAAAGACAAGAGTTTCAAAGCTTCACATGCTTTTGGAAACAAAAGTATGTATGCAAATGGCAACTAACATTATCATCTTTAAGTATAACAGGATATAAGCCTCCCTTGAAGGACAGCAAGTCATCTCAAGCAACATCAAAGGCTGTTTGCAGCTCACAATTTTGAAGCATTCAGCAACTCCTAAATGTTTATTTTGTCAGTCTAAAGCCACTCAACATGTGCTAAAGCCACAGAATTTATGTGACAGCGTCCACTACTCTTAAAAGAAAGAGTTAGTGGCTGCTGCCTTTGTCACAGCCTTGCCTTTGTATAACTAGCTGTCTTCGAAGGAGCTTTGATATAGCTTGAATAAGAAAGGTGCTGTTATTTATAAAACATCTCTTTTACACTTCTTCTGATTTCCCCCCCACACCCTTTACTGAGTATGTGAGCTCTCATTTGTTCAGGGTCACCTCAGAGATGAGATGTCCTTTGAATTTCAAGATACGCTTCTAGTTCGATAACTGTGTAAATTAAAAAATGTTCTTGAGAAGGCAGATGCAGGACAAGAGCACAGCTGCATACTTAGAATTGCTCTGCTGTGCTATCACTGGATTCCTAACAGTGGTCAGGCCTCAGGAAAATAAAATTTATTTTTCTGCTTTAGCGTATCTTAATGCAGAGTTAGGATAAGAAAAATGCTTTAATGTTTTTTATTAGAAAGCAGGTTGTGGCTTTATCCTAGCTGAATGGAATCTAGTTTGCTGACAAAAGAAGATAAAGCAAATAAATCTAAGGAAGGAAAGAAATACGACATTAGAAATAAGTCCTAACAAATACAGAGTTTGTGCTATAATGCTGGGTCTGTTTCCTGGACCATGTACAGCATTGCAATGCCTGGTGAATACATGCTGCAATGTTAGACATTGCTCTGTACGTATAAGTGAGGACTACTGGTGCCACTGTTCTACCTTGTCCTCCTAGAGAGGAGAACTATTTTGCGATGCATCCTGTCACCATGGCACTTGCATTCTCGGAGGCCTGTGCAGCAACTTCTGTTTCTGCTGCCAAGTCAGGTTTTGACAGGTTTGATAAATAAAAAAACCCTGCACGTTTTTTCGCATGAGGAGAATATTAACTCTTGTATTGTAGACAAATTCCATTGTATAACTAAGTCACGCTGCTTTAAATTCACATGTCTCTTCACCACCTTTTTTTTATATGCTGGGCTGTACTGATGCACTGTGTGCTGTTTAAATGACTGTCCCGACCTCACTAAAGGTGAATGACTTGGGGCTGACAGGAAGATGTCCCACCCGTAGTTTTGAAGTTCTCTGGAATGAAGACGACTAATTTATTACTGTGTTTGATGCACAGGATATCATGACAATTTGACCTTGCACTTTTATGCCCTGCTAAGTGGCTACAAGAGCTCCTCAGTTAAAATGATCCCTTTCTAATTTTAATTTGTGCTGTGTCTGGGCAGCTGAGTGTTTAAGGACCTGCTGTCAAGCTCTAAATATCTTTGCCAAAGGCTTTGGAGTGACCCGTTCCAGCGACACAACCATGGGGGGAGCCAGGGTGACTCCCGATTCCCAGTGCCGTTCTGTCATCACCTTGTTCCCTGTTCTTTCCTTCCTTTCTTCCCCAGAGCTCTCTTTTTGTATATCAGCTCAGGAAAGTCACTTTCATGGATTCCCCCCTCCCGGCTTGTCTTATTTTCCCTGTGTCCTTGCAGCTTGGCTGGAAGGCTCATTCTGACCTGACTGCCTGGCTTGGTCAGTATCTGCATAAAGACTTTAGGCGGTTTTGTTTTTTCAGAGATGTTGTTATCTTCCGTATCATGTCTGCAGTGTCCTGGTTTGGGGAGTGGGGATAAGAACTGTCCTATGTCTACTTACCAGCTAATTTCTGCACTCCCCCCCCAGCTCCTAATTCACCCTTTTCTTTCATCACTTTGAGCCCTGCCAGCTCCCCGGGTTCTCCAGGAGCGGCTGCTACAAAGATGCGTGTGTTCTCTTCTGTAAAACTGGTCCTTGTTTTGTGTTGCTAGGCTACTCCCTTCCAGCTGCCACTGAAGAAATGCTCCGTGGTGGGAAACGGTGGAATCCTGAAAAAGAGCGGCTGCGGCAAACAAATAGATCAAGCAGATTTTGTCATGCGGTAAGACAGAAACCTCAATGACACATTGTCTCCCCTTCCCCCTGCTAAGTCTTGGACTTTTCAAAGCTATTCAGTTGAGATTAATCAATTATAGTTTGGCTTGTTTCCGCAACCCCCACCACTTTGTAGGATGCTTTACACAAGTGATTTGGGTAAAAGTTGAGGAGAGGCAGTAGAGTTTGGATTGGCTTCTGCAAGTGGGGGGTGTATTGTGGGGGCAATCTGCAGATGGATGGATTGAGGTTGTGACACTGTGCAGCATCACCGAGAGAGACTGAAGAGCTGCTTTTCTCTTTAATTATGCAGTCTTAGGCGGGGTCTCATCCTGCAATGTGCTCTGTCCTCTGCAACTCTAAATGCTGTCATATGCAACCCACTGAACACAAGGTGAGTAGGTACTGATTTATGGGGCAAGGCTTAAGTAGTAAGTTTGAACAAGCTAAAATGTTCCTGTGTTTTTCTTCCCTCAAGATTGATTTCTGGCTGACTGTCTGAGGAAAGGCCAAACCTCTTTCCTTGATGCAAGGTTTTTGATATTCCTCACACTTCCTTTCCCTCCAGCCTTCCTGAAGTTGTAAGAACTTGTCAGGAGGGATGTTGAACTAGCTACTGCTTTTGTGATTGAATTTGGCACTTTCTAGGTCTGCATTCTTTAAGGAAGAAAGACAGAAATTAGTTCCTCCCTGTTGAACATGAGCAAGAAAAACATTGTGGGGGAGAAACTGGAGGAATGCTCCCAAAGAGATGAGAAATGAAGGTTCTTTGGGTTTTGAGGTGGACGCATAATGAACACCCACTTTAGCAAGTCTCCTTAATAGATCCTGATGGCTTATTATAAAGCCATACAAATTTGTTGCAAACCAAACAGTATTACTGTAATTTCTGGTTTGCAACTCAAAAGACCAAAAGTGCCTTCAATGTTAAAGCAAAGAAATACAACGAACTAAAGGCAAAAGGAAACGTATACTTATAGAGCATTCGCAGAAGATGTAAAGCACAGAGGGAGAGGGGCAGTGTGCTGATTGCCATTACTGCAAAACTCCATAGGTGTTCCACAGACTAAATATAAGAAACTGCAGGGTAGGTACCGTGGTAATATTATCTAGATGCAATGGGAAATTGAAATGCTGCAGGAGCAATCAGTTACAAAAACAATAGAAATTTTTTTGAAAAAAACAGCAGTTGTTGTAGCTTGATCAGAAAAATCCTTTTCTCTCTAGGGAGTGTAAAGCAACCATTATCTGTACAGAACTTATTTTGAATTGGAAATAAGTGATAGGGAGAATCCTGCAAAAATCCCAGTAGCTGCCTGAAGGCTGTATTGTATTAGTGATGTGCAGTCATATTTATGGAAAATGTTTCAGTGCTTTTGGGTTAGAAGCTAATACACCACTGGGAGAAAATATTTTTATAGCAGGTAGAAGACAGGATTTAGTTGATCTTTTCTAAATCTGATTTCTATAATCTGAGAGCTGAGAGAGAAAGAGCACAGTAGTGACTTGCATAATATTTTTTTTTTTTTTTAAAGAAATTTGTGTAATATCTTTAAAGTATTTCCACAGTGTGAAGTGTCATGCCAGGTTTTGCCCTTGTTCTTTTCTTCCATTCACATGGTTTTTGATTTCACTTACGTGTATTTCCATAAGCTCTGTCATATGACTGCAGCCATCTTCTCTGATATATTGTAATCACTAAGTTTAATTAATGAGTTTAAACTCATCTCATTGCTGAGTATCTTCTACACACACAGTTGTACCAACATAGAGATTAAAAGAGCAGCAGTTTTCAGCCCCTAAGGCATAGCACACTGCATCTGCAATGAAAAAGTGCATGGCATATGGTCTACTTGTTTAGGTAGTGTGGTTATAATAGGCTCTTCTTCTGATAGCTGGCCAGTTTTCAAGTTTGTAATCCTTGTTTCTAAGAAAAAAATTTGATTTGCCCCCCTCCCTTCCTGTTCATGCTTATTTTAAAACAGATGTGTTCGGTACTAAACCCTAAGCAATGTTTTTGTCTGTATTTTGACAGAAGAGACACATTTTCTTGGCATTAGATTTTGAAGAAATATTTCTACATCTCACAGTTCTCCCTTTCCCCCAACCGCTTTCCATGGCTCTTCTGTGGTTTGTATGTCTCCCAGAGAGAGGGTTTCTCTCCATAAAATAGCAGGGGATTGTGAGGAGTTTTCAGAGCTGTTTGCTGGTGAATTGATTCCCAAACTAGAAGCAACTTGTTGCAATTTCAAGTTGATTAGTGGCTGTCCTGGTTTGGGGAGGCCAAGCTGTTATCTTATAATCATGCTGCACCATGCCATCTAGCCATACCACCCCAGGTAGAGCTGGGGAGGTTAAACGTGGTGGCACTTCGGGGCTTGTAGAGAAATCCAGAGAAACACGGCTTTCAGCTGCCTTATGCAATTATTGTCTTGACGTTGGCCAAGGCGCCACAAAGGAATAAAAATGAACGTTTGCAATAACATGTTAAATTCATATTAGTCCCTAGTATTCAGTATATGTGCATATATAACATTCTAAAATAGCTAGTCACATAGCATTTGCCAAATGCACATGCATCAGCCAAGTGGCCTGGATTCTCTGTTCTTGCGGGTCATGGACTTCTGCCTGGGCCAAACCCAGAAGAGCCATTTCTGCCCAGTAAGGGTTAAAGGATCCCTCTCATTTTACCCTTGCAGCTGTTTCTACTTATTGAGCTAGAAGGTCTCAGATGTGAAAAAGGCACACATGGACCGCTGTGCCTGTTGATGGGTTTTTTTTTTTGGTTTGTTTTGTTTTTCCTCCCCACTGAAAGGCTGGGTCTAAGTCATATTGGTCTTCTATGTAGAGGACCAGTATGTTCTACTCTTCCAGTTAGGGTCATGTAAAAAATGCTGTCCTGAAATGCTGTCCTGGTACTTCCTTTCTTCCTGCACATTCATGTATTTACTCCTCAGTACCAGGAGCAAGAGTAAGATAATTAAAAAGTTTCTTAGGATGAGTCTTTTGTTTCTTGCTGTGTTCCTCACCTGCACGACACTTGGCACTCTGCTGACCTGTTCAAGAAAATAATCTGAAAGGCCGAGAAGTTTCTGTCAACCAACTGATTTCTTGCAGTTTCTTCTGAGTACTCAGGCCATTTCTTAATATTTCATGTAGAACAAGGTGGGACTTGCTGATGAAAGGAATTAGATGTGTTTAAATAATACATCTGGGGCTGGCTTGTGAAAGAAATTTCATTATTGAGATGTTAAGATGATAAAAACTAGGGAGATATCTTGGTCCTTCATAGTGCTTTTAAATAAACTTCAACCAAAAATGGCTTCTTAAAAGCTTGTCCTATAAGTTTGTATTTATTTAAATCAGAGAGCATTAAACTCTAATCTGCCAGAGGTCATTTATGCTGCCTCTCTGCTCTAAGGCAAATCACCTATTTATCTTGCTTCACAAATATTTGTTTGACTTGTTATTGAAAACTGCTACTGAGAAGGTTTCTACAACCTCTCCAAGTAGTATTAATCTGATTAATTTTTATCCTACCCAGTGCGGGTACAGGAAGCAACCTATTGCTGCCTTTATGTATTTATTTATTTAATTTTATGTAAACCTTTCTCAATTTTTAAGGTTTTACCATTCTTTATGTCTGGGAATTAAGTTTCCCCTATGCTTCTAGTCTTTCTTTTTTCCTTTTTTTTTTTTTTTTTCCCCTCAATGATTGCAGTTTCTGAAATTGCTTGTTTTGATTCCTCTTTTCTGGCTGCTTTTTAAGTTGTCTAGCTTATCTTAAATTGCAGTAGACTGAACTAGAAGCTGTTTCCTACCTGAGATCTCAATACATTGTGCGCATTTTAACAAATATAGTAATGAAAATGAGAAGACGTTCCTGGAGATTTTATTTTTCTTAGTGAATGTGGTTGAATTCATCCGTGTTCCATATAGGTGGAACTTAGCTGTCCTTCTCCTTGGCATTTCCTGATCATGTGAATTTAAGAATACGTTTTTGAGAGCTGGTATTTGTATGCAAATACATGCAAATTAGTGGGTTTTTTTTCTTAGGGAATGTGGGATGTTTTGCATTAACTAACATTGCAGGGAGTGTATATCATGTGCACACTAGTGCCCTCTTTGGGCAGTGACATTGCACAAAGCAGTAACATGTGGAGGCGCAGCCAGGAATTTGTGCAGCCTCATTTGCTGCACTTTGCTGTCGCAAGCACCTAGATCCTTTCTGTGAACGCTGCAGAAGTCAGCAAAAAGCCAACGGAGGCAACTACTGTGGAAGCAAGGGCTTTCCTTGTGATGAGACTGATTTTCGCAGTGCGGCGGAAGCATGTGGGACTCAGGGGTTTCATGACTGACCCTGGCTGCCTGGAAGATGCATGCTGGAGTGCTACAGAGAGTTTAATGGAGAAGACAGTGAGAAAAATGATGGAGCTCTTCATAGGTGTAAGACCAGCAGCAAAGGAACCCCTGTCTCCCTGGTACTGGGAGAAGAAGTCATGAACGTGAAACAACTCCTCTCTGTGCCACTGGCTGCCCTATTCCAGTGCTGGGGCCTTATCCTCCGTGGGGGTGGGCGTCTGCAGAGCTGGAAGCAACCAGGGGCTGCTTGCCACTCTTCTTTAGGGTCAGCGTTTGCTGAGCGTGCACTGTCGCTGGGAGAAGGAAGAGGCAGGGGCTGGTGCCCAAGTGTGCCCCTCGCCTTTCCTTACCTCGTGCATTCTGTCTCTGTGCTGTGCTTTTTCAGCGTGCTGCAGAAAACCAATGATACCAGCACATGAAAATGGGGACGTCTTAGAAGTTGGAGGCCAAATTTGGCTATGGAAGAGCCCAAAACTTTTTAAAGAAAACCAACTAAACCCCAGAACCCGACAACGCAAAAAACTAAAAGTTTTGTTCTGAAAAAATTCCAAATTTAATTTTTCTCTTAGAATCTTGGTTTCATTTTTGTCCTTTAAGCATTACAAATATTCTTCATATCTTTGATTTAGAAGGCTGGACAAATTTGAAATGAAAAATACTGTTTTGACACCAATTTTTGGTGTAATTTCTATGTACTGAGTAGATTTTTCCTGACTGTAATTTCTTGAGTGGTGCATAGGCTTGGATACTGTTGGAGTATATTTTCATCTTTATCTACTGCACCTGCCTTCTTCTCCTAGGTCTTTACTCGGAGCATTTAGGACTGTTCATTGTCTGGAAGTTTCCCCCTACTTCTGTTTTCTGGAGTCTTGTCTCCCTGCTTTCCAAAGTAAATTTGCTCGGTCACTTTCTCTTTATTACATTATCACCCTACCCACCAGCACAAGACTGTGAGCAGAACTGAGATGCAGATATTTAAATAGCCACTTAAAATTTTTCTCTGTGTTTTCTTGGTAAATCTTGTACACTGAAGATACCCCACAGTGCAATTTTCAAAATGCCAGTTGCCTGTTATTTGCAAGATGTGTGTAATGCTTGTAAGACCACAGAGTGGTAACAGTCTGGAGCCTGATACTGGTAAACAAGACAACAGTGAAAAACAGAACTTTAAATAGAGTTTGGGAAAAAAAAAAAAAGTCTCTGCTATAGAAAATAACAGCCTCTTCCACAACCTTTCAGCCTGTCAGAAATGCCAAGTCTGTGTCTTTGTTTTTGCTTAGTAGTTACATAGGATCATCTCTGCAAAAAGTTTTATTTCTACATTTCCCCACAATCTGGTACAAAAATGTCCTATTGTGCTGTGGTACAGTAGGGAACATTTGTAGCTTGGTCTAGTATTTATACAGCACTTTTACATTTTCTGACAGCTTTTTTTTTTTTTTTTTTTAAATAAAAAAAAAACCCACCACCTGCAACTTGCAGATTAAGAAAGACTGAGGTTGAAGCCTGTCAATCCTGAATGTTATTTAAAGTCTTGACTGTCTTTCTGTGCACAGGTGCAACCTTCCTCCTCTATCCAGTGAATACAGCAAGGATGTTGGATCAAAAACCCAGCTGGTGACTGCAAATCCCAGTATAATTCAGAAAAGGTAGGCAGCTTGTTGTTCCTTCTATGGATGGGGGAAACAAAAAGGAAAATGGTTCATCTGTCTTATAGACATTAGCACATCAGAATTATGATCTTAGTGATCTTCTGATCATGGGAAAAGATCTGGAAAAGATGAAATGGGCAATGGTTTGGTGTTAGGTGAAATAATCCAAGACTAAAACCCTGATCCTTTCACTGTAAGCAGGGAAACTAAGGGAGGCTGGCTTTTACAGAGTCCTTTCTCCTACCATACTCCCTTCAGTACTTCCAGCTCCTTCCCTTTACCATGTGCTGGGCACATGCCAGAGGTGCTTTGGCTTCCCCCAAGCCAGGCATGTACTGATGGGTGGCCCAAACTACTCTGCTGGTCAGGCCAGCTGGGTGCTGCATCTCACAGTTAACAAAGATGCTAATTTGGGTTTCTCTTTGCTTCACCGCTGATAACCTCTAGGTCCTTACTCTCTTCGTATTATTTGTTTGATACTGACTTACGGGTACAAAAGTGGTTAGGATGGAACTGATTGGCAGGTTGTGATCACAGAAGCCTCGCTTTCTTAGGAAACTGGGACAAATTTTTGTTGTTTATTAGAGTTCGTTGAAATTTTCCAGATGTCAGTAGCTGATGAGAGAGGGGAAGCGGGGGGAGGGGGGGGGGGGGGAAGTCAACGCAATCTGTCTGATTTTGCCTTCCTGAACTTTAATTGCTATGTTATTTGTTTATCACCCAGAATGAGGTAGGCTGTTCTCAGGCAGAACAAGATCCGGTAGTAACCTGCCACGTTCACTGAAAAACACAAAGAAAAGTCATAAACCAAGGGGATGAACAGGAAATGATTAGGCATAAAGAAATGTATAGTGTGGCTACTGGGAGGTGAAGGATTGTGAAAGGAAGCAAAGCAGGGAAATAAAATGAATAATAGAAAGCCAGGTGTTTTAGAAAGAAGAAAGGCACAGGCTTGGAAATGGATGTTTGATGGTATTTAGATGTAATATTTTCCCTCTCTATCAGGAATTGAAGGGTTCTCTAGTTTTGTGTGTGGAAAAGATGACAGTCTTCGACAGAGTAGAAAAGACAGGGTGAGCAAGAGGGAAATGGAGTAGTAATCAGCTTCAAGAGCTGATTCCAGGAAGAGAGTGTCTGAATAGGAGAAGGCACAGAAATGCTTTTGGGATGAGATCAAAGCAAACCAAGCAGAATTGGCAGAGGTTGGCACCAGGTGCCAGGCGAGAAGAGGGAGCCACTCAGGGCAGCAGACCTGAAGATGGGGAATCTGAAAATCCTGTGGGACATAGATCGCTAGTGAGGTTGATTTAAGAAATGGGATGAAGTGGCCAGAACATCCCATCATGGAAAGAAGAGCAGTTTGGCCATGGCATTTTGGATAAAATGAGGAGGAGCAGTATGAAACAGGAAGTTTACAAAGGATTTTACACTTGTCGGGTAGAGGATTATTAAACCCCTGGATATTTATTTTGCACCCTCCCCTCCATCAAGGCCTAGAGTGGAAAGCTTGCTGTACTTAGTCCCCCTGTAGCATCACTAAAACTCTTTTTCCTTTTGCTCTTCTGTTCAAAATTACTATGGAGCTACACTAGAGACACTGTGGAGTTATCAAGCAAGGAGGAAGGAAGGGAGTGAGCAGATGGTTGAGGAAGCAGACGGAGAGAGTAAGGCACTGCTTTGTGAGAGGGGGATATCACAAGGAGGAGTGGAGGGGGAGGGAAATGGGAAAAGAGAAAGGGAGGAAGGAATAGACGGGCAACAGGAAACGGGATTGTGTTCAGTGTCAGTTTTTGAAGTGAGTGGATGATAACAGTGATTCAGGACTTTTGATGAGAAAGTAATGTGGGCTGTTTATGCATGTATATTGATTAGGAGGAAATATACAACCAGTAACTGTGAATGACACAGAGAACAAATTAATAGCACTGAAAATTGGCAGAAACCTCCTCTGAAGCTTGGAGCTCTTGAGAGATCTGACACTTTGCTTCCTCTGCCTGGTCAGGAAGAGTTGTTTTTTTTTTTTAAATAGTATTTTACTGATGTTTCCTGTACCCTGTCCAAACTCATTATTTTACCTCCTGCATGTTAAATCAGAGTTGGAAAAAAAGATTAAATCTTGAAAGTTGAAATAGAAAAGATGACTACTACTCTGTCAACAAATAATCAATTTCTATGGAAAGAAGCTTTTTAAGGAATTAAGACTGCTTGTAGGTCCAGACTTTCATGAGATTCAAGAACGTTCAGACTGCTGATGGATACATATCTGTTTCTAAGCTATAAGTTAACTAGCTTCACATAATGATATTATTCGTTCTCCTCCTCTCCTCTTGTCCTTTAAGTAGGTTGATATTGATGAGGCTTGACATCTCAGTTATCTCTCAAGTATGTTTTGGCAGATTTAGTGAATTGCTCCTGCAACACCATTCATGGCTTCTGAAAGGTTTATCCTTACCAGATAATTTATGATGAGGTATGTTGGATAGAATCATAGAATGGTGTGGATTGGAAGCAACCTTAAAGATCATCTAGATCCAACACCCCCGCCATGGGCAGGGCCACCTTCCATTAGACCAGGTTGCTCAAAGCCCCATCCAGCCTGGCCTTGAACACATCCAGGGATGTGGAAAAGTTTTCGTACCAGGGATGTAGAGGCAATTTTCTGTGTTGTTCTAAAACCAGAATTATTGCCTTTAGAAAACTAAATTGTTGGCAGTAATTATTACAGAGTGATATCTGACCTGCCACCATTTCCCTCTAGACTTAGGATGGGAGAGTCAAGACTTTAATCTGGGAGTACAGTGGCTTTAAAGTTACCTTCTAAACATTGCCTTTTGCAAAAGTTAGAGATCAAGTTCCTACTCCATTTTCAGCAGGAAATGTGACTGTGCAGGTAGTACAGTTTTCACTTGTAAAATATTGTGCTCAGTTCTCATTTGGATTTGAAAAACGATGAGGAATTTCCTACCCTAATTTTGCTTCATATAATACAGGAGTACTGAAAATAGACGTATTATGACAGAAATTTCCCTAGCTGACTAGGAGGACTCTTGATGACTGCCCCAGGTTTGTTTTTTTTTTTTTTTTAATCTAAAATATTTCACACGTATCTCCCTTCAACTAATAGTGGAACTCACAGTCCTCTGAGCCTATGTAAAACTCCTTTTTCCACTTTGTATTAGGAACTTACCTCTCTGGTAAACCCTGCTTTGAGGTTGCAATTGGGATTGAAATGTTGCATAAAGCTGCTTCTGGGGCCACTGTGAGTTCTCCCACCCTCTAACCCCCAGTACTGTTGAAGGACTGCAAAAAGGTCGGTATCTTTGATGTTTCCAGTTCATGTCCCTACCACCCTAGTCAGCTTCGCTTCATCTGCAGGGAACCACTTTGTAGGCAGAAGATTATTCTATATTTGTCCTGGTTTTTATTTTCTTTCCATGAGTAGCTGCTGTAAGTCCCTGCTAGGAAAGAGGCAGTGCAGTAGCAAGACCTGTGATGTGCCTACAGCTGTTCTTAGACTCTGGGAAAAATCAACAAGGTTATGTCATTTACAGTGATTGTTTCTATATTCTGAATGCTTGTCTACAGCTGTGGAGAGGGACTAGTCAGTGGATTGCATGTGAACATAAAAATGCTTAAATAGGTAGTGATGATTTTTGACCAATGGCATAAGATATTTGACTCAGAAAGGCAAAGAGTTACTATTTGCGATGTGGATATTATGTGTTTCTGAAATCACTGGCTCTGGACTGTTTAAGAGAAGCAAATTCTAGCAATTTCTTACCATCTTCAGCAACTCTTGCAAATGTCATACAGTAATACTCTTACCTTTTGTCTAAACTTTTAATTAAATCTGCAAAAAAATGCTGTTTGCAGCAATCTTCCTTTCTAGTTGCCATGTCTGCTTATTCTAACCCATGCACACATACGTCATCATTAATGTGGATATAATAATCCAAATAGGTGGTTTTCCAGCATTCAGTAAGTTTCAGATTGACTGATGTTAGTTGGCAAGTATTTCATCCATGAGCTGTGTGAGTGTTTTTGACCCACGTAGAAATACGCTTATTAGAAAATGGCGCGATGACTACACTGGCATTCTTTATTTGTCATAATTCAGCACTGGCATAACCAACAGAAGCCCCCGAGGTATGTAACACACACCTCCCAACACTGTTTTTGAGAGGTAATCCGATAATTGCTTGAATTGTGTGAAGCTTTTCCCCCTTCTCCTTTCAAGGTGCTGTATTTTCTCAGCACTGATGGTGCTGGAAGGAAGACATGTTTCACTTAGGGGAAAGCAGGCAGCTGCGCAGCTGCTCTGGGGGCTGCTGCTGCTCTCAGTCTGAGGAGCAGATGGCGAAGGGGGACTCAGGGTCACTGCACTCACAACCCCCACTGTATGATGAGTAATTAGATCTGCTCCTTTCCCTGGAGAAACCCCTCTGAAGGGAGAGCTCGGACTCTTCTGCTGAGTCCTCCATGCTGGAAAGCACATCAGGCCATGGCAGGGGCAGAGTGTGGACTGATGCTGCTGGCCTAGCAGGGGAGGAGAGCCCTTCTGCTGAAGGTGCCCTTCCCCAGCTCCGGCTCTCCTCTGCGGCTGCTTCGGTGCCATGTGGGTCCCCGGGAGCGGGAGCTTTGTGTGCGCAGAGGCGGCAGAGCTGGGCTCTGAGGCAGAGCTCTGCTGCCCCGGTTTGATACCCTCTCCCCTCATCCCGTAAATACGCTTGGATGAGGACCAAGGCATTCCTGCATTTAGGGCTTTGGAGGTTACTGTAATTAGATTCATTATGAAAATTTCTGTGAAATACCTGCACTGTCAGAGATAGGGTGAGGCTGTAGGTGATCCGTGTTTCTGCTACTACAGCATTTCTACTAGAGCATGCCTTGTTTTGAATACAGAAATAAGTGAAGGATTAGTTGATGTATCAATCTTCATTCTTTGAAATATGGATATTTTTATTTAAGTCTTTATAGTGGAGTCTCTCAACAGTTGTATAACATTACCAGTGGAAATAATCTGACTTAAACTTGGATAACCAGATTCAGGATCAGCCATTGCACTTTGCAGCTCAGTATGAACTTCCATCACTGCATGTGAACGGGTTTGGGTTTGGTTGTTTTTTTGTTTGTTTTTTTTTTTTTTTCCCCAGTAAATTCACTTTTTTGATCTCTGCAATGTTTGACAACTTTTTGCTGCATCCACTTTTCTGCACTAAAGCAAGATGAAGGAATAAGACTAAAGGCTAACAAATGCAATGATTCTGCCTCTGAGCTTTGAAATGTCAGTTAAATATCGCTGTTGTTTATTAGGTTCCCACAAAATTTGAGTGGGATTAAACTTGCTTTCCAGTTCTCCCTGAATCTTAGAGCCAACTAATAATCTTTCCTGGATTTAGTCCTGAAGACATATTTGAATGCAATTGACTTAAGCCATTAAGAATAAAAAGATGGAAAATATTTAATTTGATAAAAGCTTCCTTCATCTTTGATTAAGCAAGTGTACATTATTAAGCCTGTTGCTGACACTCATGAAAACGCTACATGAGAATTCTGCTTGGCTATGTCTCCATGTAAAACTACATGTTCAGTTCCTAGGTAGTTACATTTTAGTTTGGTAGTTGCAAAAGATCAGAAAAAGAAAGAAAAACCCCTCTTGCTTATCTTGTCCTTTCTTTAGGAGTTAGGTGATGAGAAGATCTTTCCTGGTGAACTCATTTAATCACGAGATTTTATATATTTCACAGAGGTTCTTTTTTCATTCCTGGTATCTGACTATATCTCAGGTTATTTCATTGAGAAGTACTCCGAAGTAACAAGAATCATTGTTTTCATTCACATTGCAAAACTGCCCTTTTATGTTCTTCTGCGAGAATCTGTGCCAACAGCAATGGGATAAAATTTCTGGGAAGCACTTCTTTACAGGCAGGACTATAATAAACCCTTCTGTATATGGAGGTTGCTTGGAGCCCCATTTGTTGGTAATCAATCTTTCCTCTAATACAAAGTCCCTTTAACAGCTTTAAATTTATTAACAACTGAAGCCTTAATTTCTCTCTGGGAGGAACACCTATTTTTATCCTCATTTGAACAGAAAGGGAAGTGAAAGAGCAGTGATGGAGAGGACTTGCCAGCGTTACCGCCAGGCCAAAGGCAGAGCCAGGAACGAAAATCCAGAATTTTGGATTGGCTTCTGTGATTTATTAGCTGAACAGAAATATGTGGAGTTGTAACAAAGCTACACTGTGATTAGGACAGTTTGATGCTATTATAGCTGTGCTTTGACCCCACTTAAATGATTGGCTTTTACTCTCTTATCCACCCCCTCTCTCCATAATTTCCAGTGTGGACAGGTTTATAATCTATTTTAAAGTAAGATTAGCATTTTTAAAAAGTATTCTGTGTACTTTTCTATTTTGTATTTTCCTCTGCTTTTTTTACAGATGAGTTTTAGATTATTTTTCCTTTGAAAAGTTGCAGTTTGGCTGCAAAGTCATACTTTTCAGTGATATAGAAATTCTAACCTATGTAGGGAGACCTACATGGAACAATCTTTTGCAGTCAAACCAAACATTCCCAAATAATTTAATTCATTTGACTTAAACCCCATATGTGCAGCTCCAATTTTAAAGTCAGCTTTTGAAACCGTAGCAGTAGATCAGTCACACTGAAAAGCATCTATCTTCCCACTACAGATGTAGAGCCAATACCAACTAAAGCGGCACTGCAAGCAGTAGTGTTAGAATTCAAAGGTATAATGAAAATTTAAACAGAATGCTACCCAGAAAGAGCAGACATAGAGTCCTCCACGTGGGGAGGAATATGCGAAAAAATGAGGGAGTTATTGGCTAGGTGGCATTTCTGCTGAAAAGAAGCATGTGGTGTTAGGTCAGGGACTGAGCATGAATATGCAATGTCCTACTATTTAGATAAGAACAGCTGCTGTGTTGGGTTATCTAAATAAGTGCAATGCATGAAGAGATATATTTAAGCTCAACTATGGCCTCAGCTGAGGTACTGTACTCTGTTTTGGCACCATGTGTTCAAAAAAGTCGCAAATCCCAAATATGGAGTGTTAACTGCAAAGTGTAGCAAAGAGCAGGAAGGAAGAGATCTATGAAGCCTAAGGCCCAAGGAAAGGACTGTTGGATCTAGAGGTGTCTCAAAATGTACCGGTGGCTTCAAAGAGAAATGTCGGTTGCTGTTGATGAGATGAGAAACAATGGGCTGAAATTATGGGTTGGGAGGATGAGAACTGAGAGGAAAAGTTGTTTAATCTGGTAGGAGAGAAGAAGGGAGAAGGAAAGACTGAGGACACCTGTAAGTTTCCTGGGGGTACGGTCAGCTAAGGTGGTGCAGGTGAGGACGATACCTCATCAGCAAAAGCAATTGCTAGATATTAGGAAGAACTTCCCAGAGAACTTCTACAAAAGTTACAGTAATTTAAAGGGCTAATTGATAAGGGGATGAAATGGGAAATTACAAATGAAATGTCATGAAATCATAGTTTGATGCTTTCTCTTAAACAAAAATAAATGTTTTATTAGTAATTATTATCATAAAGCAGAGGTA
>VYZV01023817.1:116176-145897 GCA_013401275.1 Pandion haliaetus
AAGCAGAGGTAGAAGATACCAGGATTAAAATAATCCATTTGGGTTTCTGACTGAAACGTCCTCAAATTTCAGTTCTAATGTGTGTTTATTGTAGAATTGGAGAGGAATAGGATGCATTATCTTACACACACATTTGTATATCTCCTACCTTAAACTGGGATTTTGATGATAATCATAGTTATCTCTATTGTGAATGGCATTTTAATTGCAAATCTTTGCCTTACCAAAATCACCAGTGCTTGCCCATATGTGCTGATATTCATTAACATGTCTCACACATTTTCATTTTCATGGCAAGCCATTGCAGGAAGACTGCTTGCTTTTTTTTTTTTTTTTTTTTTTTTTTCCCCCCCCTCCCTTCTCCTCTCTCCCTACCCCCTTTCACCTCCTGGTGTCTTCTGAAGGCCATGGTATTGGAGAGTCTGCCAGCAGTACCAAACAGAAAGACAACCAACCAGCTGTCTGGTTTTCCATTATTAGGTTTGTGAAATGGGAAAGCTATATATGTCCTTGAGCAAATAATGCTTTTAATTAAGGTGATTTTTTTTTTTTTCATCCTTGTATTGCTGCAGTAGGACTTGATATGAGAGCTTCTAAATACTGCCAGTATGTGGAATAGCATAGCGAAGTACTTCATGTTTAAGTATGTGAGTAGTATCTTCAAAGTCAAGTGGAATAACTTACATATGTTTTGCTGGATCGAGCAATTTAGTGTCTTGTATGAGTAACCCAATTTTTTTCCGGGTGACATCCCCAAAGATTTTTAAGTGCCTAATCCATGTTTAGGTAACTAATCTTTCTTTGCAGTCTTTGGCTTTAACCCAGATTTTTCTACCACTATCCCATCTCTTGGATTTTTTCAGATATTGGTTAGAAAGCAAATAGAGCTTTCTTTTTTTAAAATGAGGATACGAGGCATCCTGCAAATAATGAGAACACAGAAAACTACTGTTTCTCTGCAGTCTGTCAGATTGTGGCATTCCCACTTTTTCTTTTGTTCCTGTCTCTAAAAAATAACTTTATATCCCATAAGCTTCAAAGAAAGACTCCAAATTCAGGAGATGGTCACAGGAGTGTAAGAATTACCTTATGGGCTTAGCCACAAGCCAAAAGCTTTAGATTAAGAATAGGTGTCAGAGGCAGAGAGGTTGACTAGTATCTATTTTCTCATTAAACTGTGGAGGGGATTGCTGTGAATGAGATAATCTAGCTGAAAAGACTGGTAGGTTTTATTCCTCTGCTGATCTCTGCTGATTGGTGCAGACTTGTGAGATCCCAGGGCTGCTGATCTCGGGCAGAGGCTGATGGGCTGTGTGGTAGATTATTCAGCAGTCTTCAGTCTGGCAGCAAGGTAGGTTGGGAAACCAGTTGCTAGGTTGGTCAGCAAGAGCTTGTGCCTTAGAAGTGTCCTTCCTGTTTTTATTTTTTCACTCTCAACTAGGGGGGGACAAGACCTGGCCAATCATTTTCAGTCAGAATTTGTTATAATGAAGCACAAGTCTTATATGAGGAGGGGCTGAGGGAACTGGGGTTGTTTAGTCTGGAGAAAAGGAGGCTGAGGGGAGACCTTATCGCTCTCTACAACTACCTGCAAGGAGGTTGTAGTGAGGTGGGTGCTGGTCTCTTCTATTAAGTCACTTGTGATAGGATGAGAGGAAATGGCCTCAAGTTGTGGCAGGGGAGGTTTAGATTGGATATTAGGAAAAAAAATTCTGTACTGAAAGGGTTGTCAGGCATTGGAACAGGCTGCCCGGGGATGTGGTGGAGTCATCATCCCTGGAGGTGTTCAAAAAGCATGTAGACAAGGCACTTCAGGACATGGTTTAGTGGGCATGGTTGATGGTTGGACTCGATGATCTTAAAAGGTCTTTTCCAACCTAAATGACTCTATGAATGCAAAAGTATTTGAAATGTTCTTCTGCTGTTGTTTTCATTTTCATAGACAATATTTCCATTCATATAATGTCTGGAAAGATTTGTTTTTGCTTGTTTGTTACAAAAAGCAATGTTTTTCTCAATAAAAATGTTAGGACATTATTTCAATGTGAATTTCAGTGAGAAGACTAAACCAGTAGGACTTAGAATAGATGCTAAGAAGGAAGGGATGAATGGAGAGAGAAACGCCAATGTGCAGTCCTTTAGGTGAACAGATTATCTCCTGGTGTAAATCACTGTAACTCCCACTGCAGTACTTTACACCCACCAAAAACCTGACTTGGACTTTATTCTCATCAGGGACGGTTGGCCCTTGCACTCATACAGCTTTTGGACTTACTTTCCAAGGCAAAAAATCTCAGACTGTGTGGATGAGACAATCTCTTCTTCTCAGTCTGCTCTGGAGTCTGGGCAGCCTTGTCTGCCCACCCTCAGTGCTGGAAATATAGCCTGTCCTTTGAGAAGGACATGTAGGCAAGTCAGTTTGTTGGAAAGCATCAATACTAAGAGGCTGCTAGTAGAGGCAAGGCAGAAGCTGATGCTTCATAGCTAAGCCATTTGGTGTAGTTTTTAATTGGAGAGTTTTCAGCTCTAGGTACTAGTGCTAGTTCTGTTCTAGCCAGCTGGCACCCTAGATGCTAGCCAGTGTGGAAATCGGAACACCTTTTTGACCCAGAATTGGTTAATTCTCTTAACTGGGTTAGTACCAGCATGTACCATCATCTTACTGACGTTTACTGTATAGACTTAGTGAGTGGCCAAAGTACACTGAAGTCATGAAGATAGTTTCACAGAAACCCTTAAGTTACTCTTAAACAGTCACACCTAAAGGAAATCCTGTTGCATCCCTGGAAAATATAAAGATTTGTTGGCATTTGTTGTTTTTCAAACTATTACGCTCCCTCTAAAGCTGCATATGCAGTTTAAAAATCTAGGAGTGTGTGGTTGTGACTCATGAAATGTTTTTTATAAGCAAAAACTGAGCTGATTAAAAGGACAATTGGCTTGCATCAGAACAACACCTGCAAGGCAATACTCTGATACCATTGAGGAAACTAGTATTTGAGAGACTCTAATATACTGAAAGAAAGAGGAGGACACAGGCTAGAGCAAGTCTAGTGCATGATAGGGAAGGAGTTAATACAGCGAAGATAAAGGTTTAGTCTTACCAAAGGGTTCAGAACAGAAGTGAGAAGGGAGAACAAACAGGTTAAGGGATTTTTAGGTAAACTGGAAGTAAGAGGGATCTGGAGAAACTTTTTTCAGGGGTTTATAAGTAAATAGCCAGAGCAGTTATCAGAACCAGTAAGGAAGGAGCTTTGGGACTATTTTTTTTTCACATGTTCTCGGTGAATGGTAAAAAAGGAAGAGTAGTATCTGTATTAAGAGTGGGAAAAAATGAAGGACAGAAGGAATTAGTTATTCTTAGTTTAGTATATGGAAAGAGAGTAGGAATGGTTAAACACTGAAGGAAGTATCTAGATGCTCAGAAGGCCTTTCACAGGAAGTAACAAAGTTAAATGACATCATCATTGAGGAAGAAGTATAATCAAGGATTAAAACCTATTTTCAAAGCCAAGGTGTCCAAGGTATGAAAGTCAATTTTTCAAGTCTGTCTCAAAGTTGTGAGCTGCTTCTGATAATGATTGATTTATGTTCAATAAGAAGTCTTGAAAATTGTAAATAGCTTAATTCTGACAACTCTGGAATGTGGTTTTAAACTTGGAGGCAGGGGGGAGCGGGAGAAGAAAACGTCAAGCAGCTCTACCCACAGACTCATTACTGTTCATTAAAAGGTCTTTGGAAGAAACGTTCCGATTTTATTGCAGAGATGTCTCTGTTTCACTTGTATGCAGGCTGACAGAATGAACAATTAGGTAACTGTGTATATGCAAAATGGGTAGAATATTTATGGAAGCCAGCATTTCAAAATGACATAGCAGGGATAAAAAGACACAAGAGGTTTTTTTTACCGGAATGGCCCTGTCTTTTTATTTCTCTTATGAGTTAGTTAAATTTGTGAAGAAACATGAACTCAAAACTGAAGGATTCAAGTAATATATGACCAAGTCATGGTCTGTTCCTGGAAAACTCTTTGGACACCTTTCAGGAGGAGTAATATGGACAACAAGGGGATACAGCAGGTAGATTCCTCTTTATTCATCATACCTAGGAGGAGTTGTGCTTCCTTTGTTGGTCCAGGAGCTTGTATAGGATCTTCTGAAAAGCAACAGTCATTTTCTTGTAGCTATATTAGTTCAGGGATACAAAAGATAAGATCTGTAGGGAGGCAGAATATTCAAAAAAATTTTGGCAAGCATTTAGGCACACAGAAGCCCTTCCACAAAACATAAATAAGAAAAAGTACCTAATTAAACACCAACAGTTCTGAGAACTGTTTCTCTTCTTTTTTTTTATGATGAATCAGCTGGTCTAAGACACTGACTTTCCCTACGTATCTTGCCTTGTTTATCTGCTGAGGAGGTAAAGGCATAGGTCTTCCTTCAGTTCTCCTCTGCTCCATCCATACCCTGGCAGTATAGCACCCATAATCCTCTCAAGTGTTGACCTCAGACCCACAGAAGTCAATGAAACCATGCCTACATTGCAGTGGAAGAGCTGCTTCCAAAGCAGATGGAAGCTAGGATGTTGCTTCTGTTCTTCTGGCAGCCTGGGGCTTTTCCTTCATGAGTGTTTTTGGTAATGCAAGCCTGATTTAGTCCAGAGGACACATTTTGGTGACACCTGGCGTTGGACTCACAGATTCATACCATAGAAGAAAGACAAACCTGATTTTGTAGGTGGTCCTGGAGTAGCCAACAAGAGACAGTGAGTTGTGGTTGCAGAGAGTTCCTTTAAGGGTTTCCCTGGGCCTTGGGGGAGTGATTCTGCTCTACTCTGAGTGAGTAGAGGGACTCAAAGAAAGTGTAATGTGTGGCTTACAGTGGCATCAGTTCATCTGCATCTTCTACCAGAGAGCTTAGCAGCAGGAAGTCCTCTGCAGGAGGGTAAGAGGACCTCAGATGGTGGATGGTAGTGGCAGGGGAGGTAGTCCGGTGATGAAAGAATCTTAGTATCTGTGGAGGTCCTGGTGTGGGTTTGGTTGTCCAAATGTAAATGGAGAAAACACGGAGCAGAGATGTCTGCATTTTGGGATGTGATGTGAGAGGCTGTCATGATTATTTGTAAGCATGGAAGACTGTTTTATCAATTTACGTTTCATTTTCTGATTAAGCTCTCCAAAACAAGGAGAACATGTCTATTGCTTCTCTGCTTGGACCCAGAGTGAATGTGAATTGCATTTATTTTGGACTAGTAGGACAGATAGGGCTAGAGCAGAGCAAGAAGGTGATTAGGACCAAAGGCTGCAGTGTAAATTGGGAAATGCTCTGAATGTGTGTCTGAGCCATCTGACTGGCAGGGATTCCCCTTGTGTGCTCCATCTGCCGCCTTGTCCTTCCCCCATACGGTGGTGAGCTGAGCTGGGGAATGTACCCATGTGCTTGAACTAAACCACAAAGACTTTGCCTGATTTCTATCAGCACATAGGACGTACCAAGGGATAGTGTGGAAATTTGAGCTCTACCTCCTATTGGTTTTGTCATACCTGTAAGACTGAAAGTTTTCAGTGCATTTACTTGCATAAATTGGGGATCCCTGCCCCACAGTTCTAGATGTTGTCTGAACAAAAGATAAAAAGATGGAGCGGGAGAGCTCCAGAGAACTTGTGGTGGAAGTGAAGGACAAAGAATAATGATGCAGAGACATGGATGAGTTCAACAAAGCCATGTGGGTTGGCATGACTAGCAGCAGTCTCTGCATTGCCCGAGTACTGTTTTTTTTTCATAAAGCCACATGGCCAGTGCATAGGCTGGATACAGTTTCTTACCTTTCACTGTGCTGTTCTTATGAACAAAACCTTCTTCTCTTTGGATATAAGGCAAGAAATAAGAGTGGCCTCTTTGAATTTGATGCTATTTCTAAAGCAAAAACCTTACATTTACATTAATGGAAGCCTTACCATGAGTGCTTCAGAGCAACTTCCACCAAAGTCCATAGATACCATGGTTTCTTGCAATCTGGCTGATCTGTATACAGCATTCACTTTTTCTTGTTTGAGATTGCACTTAAATAGCAAACACCCAGTTACACTGACAGCTCCAAAGGAAAATATATGACATCATAGTAAAAAATTAGGGCTTGAATACCTGGGGAATAATCAGAAAATAAGCGCAGACTTGCATGAGTTTAAATTTGATCAATTAGAATAGAAAGCTAGATCAGAGTGTGTAGACAGCTTGTAATGTTGAACTGTATTATTAACAGCTAATAAAAGATGGAGCTATAAAGTGTGAGTATAAAAGAATTCCAGTAGAGTAATTTTAACACTCTCCCTTGAGTATGTGAATATACAATTGTAAGATTTGGCATTGCTGATTTTGGCATGCTGTTTATGCTTTTGAATAACTTGTGTACTTCTCACTGAAGCAGGCAGGCTGCTGAAACCAGACCTTTAAGGTTCTGACTCTTTGAGTCAAATTGCACACTAAAATTAAATGTTCGTTTCACATGAGTTTTGAAACAATACACAAGAGGTTTCTCAAGTGTCTTAGAATAAGAAATTTTAGCCACTTTATGAACATTTTGTTCATGAAATCTTATAATTCTTTTTAACTTCATCTGTGCCAGCTCTTCTAATTGGCTTATCTATAGGGGTATGGATTCTTTGTGCTTTGAAAGGAAAAGGAAACGCATTTTTCAGACTAGAATGTTCCACTGTGACTTTCTTACCTTTTTTGCTTTACTTTGTCTAGATGGAGAGCAAACAATGTGCAAAATAAATGTATTCTTGAATTTCTAATTAATTTATTTCATTACATGTTGGGAGGGTGTTGATTCTTGTATGATAATTACTACTTCTGCCATTATTGGCAGGGTTACTTACAAATAAGACAAATGTTTCTGCCTGGGTTTAAGCCCAGAACAATGTTTCAAATCAATAGCAGTGGTGAATATGGACTGTTCTCAGAAATACTCTTGGCTCAATTTTTCAGTGCCATGCTTGTTTCATACAGTAAGTTGGCATTAGTGAGTAATGCTGATATGAAGCACAGTGTAGAATGGAGGGCTGAGTCCATCACTATTTCTATGGCAAAAGTTCAGTCTGAGGCTTAAAAGATTGTGGCTCATTTACAACTTAAATCAAAACTGCCTTCCTGATTCTGGTCAAACTCTTATCAGCTTCAGTCTCTGCTCTCTTGCACTATCTAGTAATGAAGTACTGTAGTATAGTAATGTAGACTTATACCAGATGGTTGTATTTACTGTCCAGCTGAGAGAGACACTAATCTAATATTACCTTTTCCAACCCCACTTCAGCAGAGACTTGGCTAAATCCTGTGGGTAGATTCTTACATACCCAAGTCTAAGCATGCAATTTGTAAAATTCTGCTTACTCTCTCTCGAGACTGAACAGATGCAGATTTTCATAGCTAAGGTTACTTGTCCAAGTCTTTGCAATGCTGCAAATACATGATCAAAACAGCCACCATCTTGGCAGGATTGAGTTGAAATCTTTTTTACAACTAAGCTTGATCAGGATTCACAGAATCACAGAATGGTTGAGGTTGCAAAGGACCCCTGGAGGTCATCTGCTCCTACTCTCTGCTCAAGCAGGGCCACTTAGGGCTGGTGGCCCAGTGCCATGTCCAGTTAGGTTTCGATTATCTCCAGGAATGGAGACACCACCACCTCTCCAGGCCACCTGTTCCAGTGTTTGACTACAGTGACAGAAAAACAGCTTTTCCCTGTGTTTAGACAGAATTTCCGTGTTTCACACATGAGGTGCCTGTGTCACTTGAGGTGTCTGGTTTGATAGGTCTGCTTAGATGTGTGTAGCCGAGAATGCTATCAGTAGTTGCTAGAGCTTGAGCTGAAGCTCTGTGATATAACCACATCATCTATATAATGAGATTTTAATCTTTCTGTTCCTCTCCTTCTATCCCTGTCTGGTAGATCTTTCTTTGTACTTGCTCTTCCATTTTGCATGCCCACACATATTAAGGTGGCATTCTCCTTGTCACTGATTCCTTAGGTCATGTACTCTTTTAGAGTTTTTTTTAAAAATTGGAATCTAGTCTAACGCATGCAGAAATACTCATACGATATTAAAGACTGAGCTGAGCTAGCCAGCCTGCGGAGCAGTGAGTCGAGTGGCACTTCTGTGCTGTGTCCTAACTGGAATTAAATTGAAACCAACTAGAAAGAAAAACTGCCAAAATGAGTGAAAGGCAAAATACAATAAGCAGGATAAAAGGATGAAACATGATTTAGTTACTTTTTCTTTTATTAAAGGTCAGCTCAGTAACTGGAAGATCTACTTACACTATACAAGGTAAAAGGGGGTGTTTCTTGGATTCATTAGAGTAATTAAACTGCTCTGTGGTTGCTCTTGATATGGTGAAGAGTTCCTTTTCAGATATTTCTGACCAATCTACATTCTACCATCCTGCCTTATGTTTATGGCAGAGTAATCTTTGGGGGAAGCAACACTCTAAGAAGTAGACAGATTTGCATCCTGACAGTAGACTGCTTGAGCAGTAGTCAGGGCAAGAAAGCAAGAACATACCATTCTTTAATAGCAGCTGCAGTGTTCAATTTTGTGAGACTTGGGCCTTAAAACAGAAGACACAAATTTAGTCAGATATACATCAGAGGTTGCCGACTAAAATACAGTGAAGATGTTGCATCAGTGCCAGGTTTGTTGTGGGCTTCTGTTATTTGTGGAAGATAGGAAGGATGAATAGCCAGGGGGCTAGCCTTGTAAATCTGAATCAGGTTAGGGGCTAAGGCAGAGTAATACTGAGCTTGTTTACTGATCAGAAAATGGTCACGCTGCAGGTACATATCCAGGCCTTTCCATGGATGTAAAGCACAGCTGTGTGAACCAGGAAAGCTCGTTACTCTCTAAATGATTCATTACAGGAGATGGGCAGCTCATCTTCTGCTCACACGCTTCCCATCAGCCCTAAAAGGGTCAGGTAAGTTCAGTTTACTCTGGGGTGACACAGCTGGGGCTTTAGCAGGGGTGTGCCAAATGGATGGATATCCCAGGAGTCCTGGTTGTGCTCTGTCCTCAGGTTACGCTCCACGCTCTGTCCAGCTGTACATGACTTGGTAGTGCTGATTTTCACTGTGCTCTGGTCTAGGCCAGTGGAAGTTAATATAAGTAGGCTTGGATCACCGAGTGCAAGCTGCTTGAAGGTAGAACAAAAATAAAAACTAGCATTCATATTGGCACAAAGATAACAGGATGCTGCTAACAAGTAAAATGGGAGGCAGTTCAGAACTGCAGTTCCTTCACAGGTTGTCTGTTGGCTGGAGTTCACTCTTGCCTTGTCCCAGTCAGTCTCTCAGTGAGTGATGACTTAAGCTGTTCTCATCCTTCTGCGTCAGGCAAGAAGGAGCCTTCGGAAAAGCTGCAGAGTGTGGGTGGTACTAAAGCATGTTTGACAGCCAGCTGCAAGGCTTACAGTTGGCCTTTAGGAAGGGTTTCTGACTGTTGATTGTGAACTGCAGTGGAGAGCAGGAACCAAAAGGCTTGTTTGTGGGGTGTTACATAAAAGATTTGATCTCCATCCCACTTCAGAAGGTGAATTTTTTGTAAATGGAATAAGTTTAAGTCAAGCTGCTGTTTACAGACTGTTGCAGAGTTCAAGCATCTAGCAAGGCAGATGAAATATCATTGTCCCTCATGTTCAGATAGGTTAACAGAAACATGAGGTAGCCATCGCAGACCAGCATTGAGTCAGAGTGAAGTCCAGAACAGTGCATTCCTGTCTCTGCCCAGTCTTCAAACATAGGTGTTTGTTGAGGTACCTGGTGTGAAGAGTAAGCTTTAATTTCTTGGCAGCTCATGCAGTCTCTTTCATGAGTATTAAATCTGCATAAAGAGATTAATGGAACCTGCCAGAGAACCTCTTTCTGACTAGAGTTGCTAATTGCTGTTCACACACTGTCAGAATATTGCAGGGTTTTGTTCTCATCTCTGATGCTTCTTCCTCAGATACAGAGGTGTTCATCAAATGGCAAATTTACTGTCCAAGGAATTTTCCTCTGGCATGGATGGGCAGGACCCTGAGCATCCTACTTTCCTACAGAGCGGATGATACCCATCAGTTGTTCGGAGAGGTGTCCCTTCCTATTGGTTTGCTGCAATCACTGAGCAGCCACAGCACAGAAAGACCTCCTTTTTTGTTTTTTTGGGGTGTGTGTGTGTGTTGTTTTTTTGTTAGGGTTCCTGGATGTTGCTGGGTCAGCTTAGTCCTGGAGTGCTATTTACCCTTCCTCTCATTTTGCCCTTTGCAACCTTGCCCGAAAATGTGTCTCTCTGAAATGAAGCCTTAAATAACCACCATTAGCAATGGTCCTGGAAACCCAAGGAAAAAAGAAAAAAAAAAAATTGGTGGTGGTAGTGAATGTTATTTACTTACTTGAAATGAAGTGGGTGTGAGATATTAATGCTTTTTTTTTTTTTTTTCCCCCTCTCCTTTGTGTGCTTACTAGTTACAAAAGATAGTTCTGTCCTATAGAGTGAACTGTCTTTTAAGGGACTGGTTCCATCTTCACATGGAGAAAGGCATGCATGCATGACAGTCTTCAAATTGTGTTTTGTTGTCTTCAAGTGGTTCTACTAAGGATCTGGCTGCTATGTTAAGACAACAGAGGTATGGCTGCTGAAGCCCTGACCCAGAGTTTTCAGCATTTATTTTTCTTCTCTTGCACTATTCAGAATGGCTTCTCATTCCTTGAAGGACACTTACTGTTCATAGTGGCAGGGACATTGTAGTTGTTAGGGCAGGAACTGGGAAGCAAGATTTCTGTTGTGCCCTAGCTTTCTGATGTCAGGAAACATCATTTTTGCTTCAGATCACTTGTTTGAAAAATTGGCTATGATGATACTCATTGGCAAAGAAGGGGTTGATTTTTAGAGTAGATGTTTGTGGAGTTCCTCGTGATCTTGGTTAGAACTCAAATAACATGCTCTGCTTAAAACTGGCGTGAGACTGCTTTTGACTTTGAGCAGGGTAAAGTTCTTAACATATTCTCATTCCCATTCTCTATTTTATCCTTTATTCTACTCTTTAATCTGGCTTTATATGCAAAGCAGTATTGTCTAACTGGGGGTGTGTGAGGGCTGAATCTAGCCTTTGGAAAGCTTCCATCCAGTCTATCTCCTTTCTATGGAGGAGATGGGGAATCGCTGGTCAAGCAGCAAACACAGTCTGACTAGGCAAGTGACTCCTTCAGAGCTTCCTCCCAACCTGACAAAGTGAAAACTGCTGCAGCTGCTGAAACCAAGGAGGTGTGTGGGGGACTGTCAGCTGCTACATGGTACAGACAACGTGGAGGAAAAGAGTGGTGTGCGGGTGGTTGGTAGATACAAAGACCTGAACCCTAGATACACTTCTCATCTTTCTTGCGTTATGTTTTCCCCTTTCCTCACTAAACATGTAATGTCAGCTCTGTGTGGTTGGAAGCAATACTATGTCAGTGCCATAGGAGACTTGGCAATGATAATGTATTTGGCTGATGTAGGGGCCACATGTGGCCCCTACAAGTCACGTGTTCCCTCTGTATTGCACACTGACTAGTCGTGACCATCCTTCAGCGGCTGCCTGGCAAGGACTCCTCTGTGAATTGCTCAGAAGGTTCTTTGCAACTTCCTTTTACGGAGTTTGCCAGAAGTTTTGAGTCGTGCAAAGTGACTGAGTGGTTGCGTGCATAGACTGTAATCTTGAAGCGCAAGCTGTTCAGGCAGCTCTGACAGCAGCAGCCTGAAGAAAGAGGACATCCTAGTACGTGATGAACTGACTGCTTTCAGGATGGTGACTCACTAATAGAGCTGGGCATATGTTGTCACTGTTTTTCTGTGCATATCCTTCAACTTGCTGCGAAAATTTGCTCAGACCTAGATTTTTTTTTTCTTCCCTTTTTACATTTGCTCACCACACATAAGCAAGTTTCTTCTTAAAATGTTTGCTGGATCTGTAAATTTGCCCTGAATTCTATGGGATTATTATAAGTAGGAAAAAAAGGGGGGGTAAATAAAAGATTTTAAGACCAAACTTCTTATAAGGTAAGAACCCTTTGGCTATCTCCCATCTTGCAGCAGCTTTGGACTTTATGCCAAGTGAGAACAACTTGAATGTGGAGTGTTGAATGCTCACAACAAACTGCTCACAATTGTACAATACAAGTAATTTCAACAAATAAATAATTTTCAGTGATGTTTTTGTGTGTGCATGGACCACTTGGTGGACTGTTTAGTATCCCTCTCAAAAACTCTGGTGTTGATTTATTTGCTCTGACATAATCACTTAGCTCTGAGTTACTGTGAGTTGAAGCAGATATTATCTATGAGTCTCTTCTTTGTATTTAAATTATATTAAGCAGTCTACTTCATGCCATATAAGTCTCAACTCAGAGATCTGGCTGGATTAGCAATGCAGGCACAGCTGGATTTACAGATAATGGGTAACATCCTCAGCTGATGTATTATATCCTTACAATTCTAGTGAAGCCAACAGAGCTACACTAATTCTCACCATCTGAACAGCTACAGTTCCTGCAATTGCTCTTTCTCTCAGCTGCCAAAGCTTATGTTTGGGCCTTTGTGCTTCTCCAACAGAACTTAATGATATCCCTTATGTTTGAACAGGGCTGAGTGCCCTGTAAACAGTCGGTTTTCTTGCGAATGACTGAGTGTTAATGTTGGGAGGTGCTTTTGCCTTTCCTTGAAATTGAGGTGTATGCAGCGCTTCTGGAGGACCAGATGCAGGTTACTTGTGAGGTACTTGTGATTTTTACTATACTTTTCATTTGTAATGAAGGTAGCACTGAACTAAGGCTCATTATTTAAATTAGCAATTCATAAGACCATTTCATACTGTACCGCTTAATTAATCAGAGACAGATTTCCTATTTCCTTTACCATTTTAATTATTTACACTTAATGTATCTGCTTTCCAGATGTCCACAATAAATGCAAATACAAATTATTACAGAAATCTGTAACAAACAGTCCTATAGTTCTTAAAGACACAGGCCAGTAATTGCTGTATATTTTTCAAATGGTGTTTTTTCCCTAGCCCTTGGGAAAGTTTTCAGTACAGAAAACAACCCACCAGCATTATTTGTGGTTTTGGCCAAATGTATTAAAAAGAGTAGGATTGGAGTAACGTGGACAAATGAAGCACTGGTTTGGATGAAATTTAATAACCTTGCATTTCCATGTGACAAAATACTGAACTTGCTACTCTAAGTGCAGTTGTTCACTTGGGACAGCTGTAAAGCTTTGGATCCAACTGCACTGCAGATCATCTCACTGAACTGTGGGTATCACAAAGTCCAGGGTTTCCTCTAGGTTTCTGCGGTTAATGGGAAGAGAGAGAGGAGCGCCCTGTGAAGATGAACTGCCCTCAGAAGGTGCTTATTGCTCTGAGGTAGCAATAGGGGTGGTTAAAATGACCTGCTTAGATTGCAATGTACCTTAGCCCTGCTCTAAAGCCAATCCTCTCCAGCCTCTCAAAGAGAGGAGAGGCTGCCTTACCTGGTGAACAATGTTTGCAGCTGCTGGGTCACACTTAAAAAAGCATCTTTGATAACTGCAGCAACTTTCGATTTAGAAAGTTGTTCTGTATAACACTTTTTGAGTTGTTACTGTTGTGCAGTAGACTTGACGTGGCTCGTTAACTGTTTGCTACCACTACACAAACCAAAAATTGTTTGCTAATGAGTGTTAATGCAAAGAGATCAAAACAGGCTGCACGTACCATTTGAGGAAACAGTAAAATACACCCAGCTCTCTCTCCCTCTCTTACATATGTATATATATAAAATATCGAGATTGACTTCTGACAGTCTAATCTGAGCTGTGCAAATAGCTAGTTACTTTGTTAGCCGGAAGGTCCAAAGAAAGTAAAATAATTATTTTGAGTTGTAGGAAATGTTTTTGAGGTATCAGACTGGAGTATTTAATTTAGCTTTGAAGCACTAGAATTATTTGTATTTGAGAAAAATGAAATCTGAAATGAAATTTAAAGCAACACCTGGCTCTTCTGTTTAGAATAGATTGAAATGTCTTGATACTTTTCCCCTCCAGCTCTTACTGTGAGGTGATTTGCATCTAAGTGTTTTAGATAGAAGGCTCTATCAAAAACGTTGCCTAATTCCCATCAGTTAAGGTCAGTAAGCAGAAAAACTCTGAATCAAACTCTTAGTAGCCTTTTATTCTCATCGTAGCATTTTATCTCCCAAATCAGTTACTTTGGATTTGCAATTTCTTAATTTAAAAGCAGAATTTAGGTTTATTTTGTAGGAAACCTAAAGTTATTAAGAACCAGAAGCTACTGATTATTAGCTGAAATGGTAATTTCACAGTTTTTATTCAATGATGAACTACAAAATGACTAAGGGAGCCCTTCTAGCCATGACTAATATTAACAGAAGTCTTAGTGTTTCTAAAAGGCTGTCAGTCTCAGTTCCTATATATTTTCTGGTGCCTATACCTTTAAATTCATGTGCTTTCTTTAGAAAGTGTGATTGGATATATTTATTGTGTACAACAGGGAAGGCTGTCTAATATTTTGAAACATGACATTTTGATGACTACCCATAAAACAGCAGTCTGCTTTTGGCCACCAGAACGCTAACGTTTATTTTTCTATGAATGAGCCAGCCTGTAATATATGTGGCAGCAGCAGTGTATTATTAATAAAAAAAGGCTATGTTACCCCATTTTTCATTTACTGTAATGCATGTACAGACTCCCATAAAAACTTTAAGTCACAGTGTACATTCTTCTAATAGCTCAATGCTATGACTAAAGAGATAGACTCTAGTTAAGCAGTCTTCATTTTTAGGCATGACTTTGCAGTCTTCTAGAAAGAGGAGTGCTTCCTATTTTGGGCTAATATTTTTAAGTGTTGTACATGTAGCAGTTACAATAGTGGACCAATAAAACTGAGAAGCAGTCCTGTGACTCTAGTGACACTATAATTGGTGTTGCCCATTATGGTTTATAAATGTCTTCTGCAATGGAAGTTAATTGCTAATATATTTGTCACCTTCAAAGCCAGTCTCTGGCATAGATACAGGTACCTTCTTCACCTTGCTGCAGCTCAGCTCCATGGCTGGCTTCTCTGAGTTTTTGCACAATGCTGCTGCTTGATTCTGCTTTTGCCAGGGGACACTTTGAGCAGCTTCTGTGTGAGGAAAAGCTCCTTTACCTTTCCTTGTATTTAAACAGCCAGAGTGGGTGCAGTTTCACAGCTTCACTGGTAGTGAGAACAGTTTAACTGATTACAAAGTGAGAGGAAAAAGATACAAATCTTTTGGCCGAGCATGGAGAACTGAAAGTGGCACCTGGCAGTCGTAGGCTCAGACCACACACGTGTGAAGCCCTAGAGCTGGTGGCTGAGCTGGACAGACAGCTCACGTGTGGAAGTAGTGCCTACTGCTTCACCCTGTTTTAGAAGAAGTGAAACAAGAATTTATATCCTCCCTGTAGGAGATGCTAATCTCCACCAGCTGGTTATTGAGGTCTGCTGTGAACTAAGAAAGTTAGTTTTTCCCTGTTTACTTATGATTCTAATGAATTAAAAATAAGCTAATGAGTGTAAAGTGTTACATCTTCACCTTTTGGTGTTTCAAAACAATGCTGATTAAAAGATAATCAACTAATTTATGGATGATGAATCTTTCCCTCAAATAAAAGCATCTTTACACCAGTTGGTGAAATCCCTCAGAGAGGGTGTTCTTCAGGTAAGCTTTATGGCCCCTTTCCATAGACTCATAGGCTTAGACACAAGGGCCTTATGCCTTAGGTGTGTATTTACTCAGCCAACACTGGAGGTGGACTTAAATGCTACCCATGCCCCATCCCTAGTTGCTTGCTACTGATTTGAGGGGGAATTTGTGGAACTTGGTACATGTTCCGTGGCTGTAGCTCAGTGCACCTCTGAGTGTGGCGTTAGCAAAGTTGCAGAGCTTTGCATTGAAGCAGCCTTCACAAGTTTCATTTTACTGACTTTCCTTGGAGGTAGTAACCCCTAGCAGGAGGCTGGAACAAACAGTTGGGAGAACAGGTCATTACATTTTCAGTCATCACAATGAATGTGAGTCAAAGCCTGAAGCAATTCTGCAAATCCACCCAACTGTTTCTGTTTAGCTTTTGACTGTGTATTGTAACCCCTTTTAAATAGGCATCCTTTTTCTTGTCCTTGCTAGAAGACATCAAACCTAGGAGTGTTGCTCTTGTGTGGCTGACAGTGATTTACACCTGCCAGCATCAGTGTCTCTTAGTGTCGTAACTTAACCCACATAATTTAAAAAAAATCATGCCTGAAGTGCATTTAGAAGTGAGAAATAAGAAGTGATTTGTGATGGGTATACGCTGCTTAGGAAAAAAAACAGAGATACAGGGAATTTATAGTTGTTCAGTGTATGATAGAAGGACAGCTGGAGTAAGCCATGCTGTGATATCTGGAGGGAACATTATAGTCCACAATTTTGAATGCTCCACAGAGAGCGTCTCTATTTTTCAGTAAGTGGCATCAGCCTGTTTGCCTCAGCGCTGCAAAAGCTTAGATGTTCTTGCTAAGAGTTCCCTGCTGTAGAATGAGGGTAAAGCTTTTTTAAATCAGCAAAAATGTGAAGTTGATCCCTGAATTACACAACAGCCATGCTAGCTAGAAATGAGTAGGAAACAGCTGTTTTCAGTATCAGGGGTTTTCTCCCCAAATAACCAAAAATGTTCTCTTCACAAAAATGAATTTTTTTGTTGTTGTTGTTGCACTGATAAGCTGAGACAAACACTTGATTCAGAGTGCTTCAAGACTGAAAGAGGAGTAGAGGTCCTTGATTATTTCCTTCTCTGTTACAAGCAGCCCTTTCTTCCCTCAGCCGTAGGCCAGCGTAATATCTGGCACGTGTAGCAGTCACAAAGAAAGGGATGATGTGTCTGCCTTGCTTGGTGGTAGATCTACCCCGAAGAAAGATTTTTGAGCAATGGTTCAATGATGAAGGTGAAAGCGGTAAAACTACTTGGCCTTTTCATGTTGTTCTGCACTCACTTTTCCTTTATCTCGGTACAAATTCAATGAAAGAAGTTCTATAAATGTGTGATCAAGGGATCTGAGAGTGAAAGCTGTTGTTTGAAATCCCAAAGATGATTAAAGCTTATTTCCTAACTGATCTTTGACTCAGTTACAACATTAGACTTTGGTTTCTGTTGGACATCGCTTCCTGGGAAACAAAGGCAAAAATACCCTTGGGTCCACAGCTAGTAAGGCAGTTCCTTGTTCTCGGAGGCCTTGTTTCAAGGCAGTCAATGCAATCAGTTGATGTAAACACTGTGTGTGTTGCTGTGTATTATTTTTGTGGTAAGAGCCACCTGTGTATTATTGTAGTGTAGAGGATGTCCAAAGATAAATGAAGAACAAGGGTAGGAAGAGGAAGTGCTGGGAAATGGGCTTGTGGTGACATCTGAGAGTTCATGAGATGCTGTTGGGAGGTGAGGGGGAAAGACAGATACAGGAGAGAAAGAGGGAGGGAGGCAGTGAGAAATATTGTGCAGCGTAGGTACTTGCTACAAAATAATTTATCAGGAAACATTATGAGATTTTCCTTTGTGCTATAAGTCAATTGACAAGGGTCCTCTGGAGAGGTTTGTGGGGTAGGCAGCATGTTACTGAACTGTCTCAGTTTAATTATTACTTTGCTAGTGTTCCTATAAGCAAAATAAATGCTTTTGCTGTCACAATTGCAACTCCCATTTCCAACTGAATGAAACATGAGAAATAAAATCAGAGTATTTATTTATGTATATATAAGTGCAAGTCCTGCAGAATTAGGCATTTGATGTAATGGTTAGGTTTGCTTTTTCTTCTCCAGAGCTCTCCTCTGCAGTGGTTGAAAATGGTTATTCCAGAATCTTAAACTTCCCCGAGCCCATCACTTGTTTAAAAACAGATGCAGGTGTGAGTTCCAGCACTATGCGTGGCATGAGCCTGCTGGTTAACCTGAAATGCTGGAGAAAGTTGTTCCTACATTTGAAATGGGAAATGGGAGCAGCCCTAGCAGATTCACTGCCGTTTGCTCATCAAAACCCGAAGCCTCAAACAAATCACCAAAAATCAGTCTGTCCTCATCAGCCTAGCTACAAAATAATTTGTGAAGATGTCTCCTCATCAGCCTAAGGATAGAGGTTGTCCTTGGCCACCCTGGCCTTTGATAGGGAGAGCCCTTGCAGTCAGTCATGATGAAGGTATTGAGAGGTTTTGTGATCTAGAGAAAAAGTGGCTAGATCAAAGGGGTGATAAATTGTTACTATGCAGTTAAAACTGTGTCCAGAAAAGCTTCGCAGTATTGACCAGGAGGCAGATTCTCTCTCTCTCTGGTCTTTAGTTTGCTTGGTTTCCCTCGGGTGTGAGAGGCAGGTCAGGCAGACCGCTCTCTGTGGCTTCTCTCACAGATGTGGCAAAGGGGCTTCCAGGATCCTCAGGAGCAGCTCCGATGGACATTTTTACTCCTTGCTAAACTCTGCTTGTTAGCAGGAACCACCTGGTTCCACTGAACATCAGCTCTCCTTGTGTGACAAAATGAAGTAAAAATGAAGGTGGGTCCTATTCATTTCACATCAGAAGCAGTTGGATGCAGTCTGATTTTGGTTTTTTTTTTTTCTTTTCTTCCTTGCTTCTGCCCTTTACATCAGTATTTAAAAACAATGCAATGAGTCCATCAGCTCTGCTTCTCTTTTGGTTTGCCATTCCACTTGCCTTGTCCTTGTCTTCGGTGATGACCTGTCAATCACTCATTACCTCCTTCTGTTTTTAAGTAACTTGCTGGAGGAATTTGCCTGGCTGCCCTTTTCCTTTTCCACATATCGTGCAGTGTTTAAAATACACTGCCCTTTCCTGAGAGGGTTTGTTCCCTGCATGCATTTCTCTTGGCTTTTCTTCCTTGTGGCTATATGGGCCCCTCCTCTGAAGAGCTGAGCACATCCTATAATGTGCCATATATTTCCTTCCTCCTCGTCTGTCTTTTCTCTTCCCTGCCATCCCCCCAACAATTTCAAAGAGATTAATGGGAGTAGAGAATGTCTAACACCACAGACTGGGCCAGATCCCCTGTTTGTAATCATTAAGCCACATTATCACAGCACATATGCAAACATGTGCATGCACAAATGGCAGATGTACAGCTGGAGTAAAACTGTAATGCTGCACACTTGAGCTGTTGGAGAAACTCTGGTATGAAGAGCTCTTTGCAAAGTGTTCTGAAAATCATTTGTTTCATGTCTCTCTAGTTGTAATGTTTTGGAGGGTTTAATTCCTTTGTGTAGCCACTGCTTTGGCTTTTGTTTTTGCTGGGTCAGTAAAAGAGTATAAAAATATCTGACGTGCCTCATATTCTGTGAGGCTTTACTTATAGCTGTATGAGATGTTTCTTCTGTATTATTTGGTGTCTCAACAGTGTCTGTGAGTCTGCTTTGTTTTCCTTCCTAAACTGTAACCTTTTCATTGCAGAGCCTGTGTTTGGGGACATACTGTACTAACTGTTTCAGACACCCCTTACCAAGCGTGATAATAGTGATAAAACTAGAAAATAAGCTGAGAAAATGTTGCAGTTCATCATGAACAATGTTTATAGAATTATAGGCAGCAGCACATCCTTCGTGGCTGGATGATGCAGCTAACTGTTCAGTGTTGGGTCAGCATGTGGTTTGCAGGGACAGTGGTGGCCTCCGGGGTCTTAGGTTAATGTTCATTGGTGCTAGGAGAGAGAGAAAAGATTTATCTCTCAAAGCATCTTTTCTCTGGCTCTGACCTCAGCCTGTTCCTAGGTGGTCTGTGTAACCTTTGCATCTTTTTCATCTCTGCATTTTGCTCGTCTCATTATATTGCAAGCCCAGCTTTGCAACAAAGGCATGATTAGCCATTTAAATAGTCTGCATCTGCTAGCTGGTGTTAGTCTGTGGAGCTACCTCGTTTCATAACATGCTCAAAGTGCTCCAAGGTAGAGATAATTTTGCACAGTGCAGTTTTTTTTCAGAGTGTGGAAAGCGTGTTAAACACATCAGGCAACGTGTTAACAACGAAAAAGCAAGAGGATGGGCCATCTGCTGGGCAAGACATTGCCTTGGGGAGTTGAAAACTGGAATGACGCTATTATACCTGATCTTTGACCACCTGCACTTGTGCTGTATGAGTAGGCTTTCAGGCTGTGCTGATGGGGCCTTGTTTTTATTCATGATTGCAGCTGCAGTGTTTTCACTGTGCTCCTGCTGAAATAGTTTGTTCTCATCGTTCCTGTCATTTTCTGTGATAGGCATCTCCATACATGTTCTTTCAATATTTATTTATGTGTCTAAGTAGTTAAAGGCGAAGGAGGTTTTTAAGTGGCCATCCTTCAGGGGCTGTGGCTCATTTCTTGCACAGGGGCTAGTGAGGCTGACGGACCGTTGTTGATTCCAAAAAGCTTGAATAAAGTTGCAGAGATTTCTCTTCTCTTCCTTTACTCCTTCCCCTGACAAGCATGCATGTTTCAAAATGCTGCTGCTGGACTAATTGTGCCCTAATTGAGAAAAATCCTGGAGCGACTCCACCAAAGTCAGACATGACATCAGCAGTGTTGCTCAGGCAGCAAGCATTTGGTCCATTGTGCCTGTCCCACAGCACACTTCCCTAGGCCCGAATCGGGGTGGTGTAACTACGTAAAATACATAACATCTTTCAATAGGACGTGCAGTCTCAGCACTTTAGGCACAGCACAGGGATTTGGATGTGGTTAGTATTTGCACTGGCAGGCTTTTTGTCATTTTCAGTAATTCTGTTGTCTAACCAGTGCGTTTGGTGTAAGATCCCGGCATAAGATAAGGCATTATTCTTTGCTGGCAAGCAGATTACTTGTCATAACATGTTCAGGGTGCACTGCTGGTGCATAATATACCTATCCATCATCCCCTAAATTTACAAGGATAAATGCAATCTCTCAAGCTAAGCTGATATATATAATCTCAAAAGTACATTCACCTGGGATATATATCGGGGTGATATTGAATTAATCTTTGTTAGGTTTAGATAACTTCATCCCAGTGAATTTCTTGGTGCGACAATGATGCAGCTGGATGTTAAGTCCACTTTCGTCAAGTGATGACAGCTTCACTTTCCAGACAATTCTTAGCACATTTTATTTATGCAGTGTGTTCCTGTACGCTGAAGGCAACAGAAATTTCTTTTTGGGCTCCCTGGGAGTGGCATCAGACCCTTTTGTTTGAAAGAAGTTGTTTCTTTTCTTTGACGGCATCTGTTTCTAGAGTGTAATGGGGGGTTCCGTGTTTCACCATCTCTGAGCTGTTTGTTTCTACATGCATTTTAATGTCTGCTTCTGGCCCGCTTCCTCTTGGTCTCATTATAGCTTTCTCTGTCTCCCATTGAGCTGATGAGGCATGGGTTTTATGCAGTACTTTTTCACTCAGTCACACTGAAGATACAATCTACTTACAAGGACTGCTCCCTGCCATACAGCCAGCATGGGTGAGCTTGCATCTGGGATCAGCAATTCAAGGGTTATACGGACTGCTTGCTCACTAACATTCCCTGTTTATATCCTGTTCATCACAAATGTGCATATGATTTGCACCAGTGGCAGTCTTAATACAGCAAAATCCACTTTTAAAGGTGTTTTAAGTTTGCACACAGTTTCTGCCTGTGGTTCACAAAGAATTGTAAGAGCCTGTGAGGAAGCCTGTTACCTCTCAAGTATCCCAGCATGTCTTGCTGGCCTTCCTCCTCATTTCTCTTCATCAACACCCACTGTGTGCATGCTGAGAGGCTTCTCCTTGGCTATGAGAGCACATGTTATTAGGGCAGCAGTGTTTTGTTTTGGAGCATGTTTTCCTCCTGGTGTGTCTGTGCATGGAGCAGGACAGCTGTGTCCTGGTCACTGACCAGTCTTGGATCATTCTTGCTCTGATTTTCTTAGTCCAGTGCTCTTCTGGGGCTGTCCCTGCCCGGTGTCCTTGGAGTTTAAGCCACAATTTTTTTTTTTTCTTTGTGTTTTCTTTTAATATAATGTTTGTGATTTGGAGAGGGTGAGTGGGCAAAGAGAAAAGACGAAGCTTTGAGTTTTGATCTGAGCTCTGAAACTGTGTTCATCGTTCATCAGGGAATCTATGTCTTTCTGATGCTTGTGGTCATAAAGCATTAATAGATCCTGAGCATAATTTTGAATGTAGCTGTCTTGAAAGGATTTCCAGAACCTGGGTTGTTACTGCTCTTCACAGTATAGGAAGTAGGGTTGGGATCCATAACTTATTTTTTTGATTATAAACAGCTCCCATGCCTTGATGGTGGGGCTGTACCTTCTGGATAGCTCTGCGGTACATTTTCCAGAAGAATAATTTATTCATTGAAAAATACAATTTACTGCATTTTTGCACCTTCTAAAGCTGTTTACAAGTTCTTCTCAAGATAGTAGTAGTTTATTCAATAAAAAAAAATTAGTTCATTTTGACATTTTCTAAATCGTCTGCAATGAGGATAACTGAAAAGTCCAGAAGCAAACATAAAAGAAAACGTCCAAGTATAACACAAAAAAGAATGGTAATAAGGAGATCTCATGTCAGGAAATGATTTTGTATTGCAGAACATAAGATCCCTCCCTGGGATGTATTGAAGATGCATCTGTAGATAAACATGGCATGCAGGGTAACAAATGCAAACAAAGCATTTTCTATTGGCTTGAGTAAAAATAAAAGAATAAAATTAATAAATATAGGATAAAATAAAAAATAAAATTTTATTCTTTTCTTTCCAAGGCAAGAAAAATATTTATCCTCTTAAGGTGTGTTAGGAATGGCTGCCTGCTCCCATAGCCCTGGCCAGGACCAGAACCCTCCTGCCTTGGCTGCTGGAGCCCAGCCTGGTGCCCTGGGGCCCAGAGGTCCCAGGGTCTCTGCTCAGGCTGAAGGGACGTGGCTGCTGCTTTCCCAGTTGCAGGTTCTCACACTCCCTCATAACCTCATCAGTTAGTCTGACTGACGAGGTTTGGTTCTCCTCGCTGCCTCCTGTATTGGTTGTTGGTCAGGTTTGTGTCCCTGTATGCTCTTGTTTATGGATTTCTCCTTTTCTTCCTATCCTTTTTTAAAAATTATTGTTTTTAAAAAACTACTATTTTTTATTTATTGGAGAGGTCCTTGACCAGATACCCTTAAAGAAGCAGCCTCCTTCCACATACCCTTACACTTCCTATTTTTCTCCTGATTTGACTAGGAACTAAAAAGCAGTTTTAAAAAGAAATAAAACCTGGTAGTATCTTTTGTTTGTATAAACTTTAAAGAGGAAAAAGCTTTTATAAAATTGGTTGTTGAAGTACTTGGTGAAGGAGTATATAAGAACCAGATGGATGTATGTTAGGGGAGAGAGGAGCACAGGCAGGGTAGAAAGATTTAAGCAGTTGTTCCAGCAACACCAGAAAAAAAGAGGTAGCAGCTGAAAATAGTAGAGTAGAGAAGGAAATAATATTTTTATGCTGACTGAGATAACCAACGGTCCTGGCAGAAATATCCTAAAGACTAGCATGAGGGGAAAGAATGTTTGGGGAAGTATGTGCCGGAAACCAGTGCTTTCTACAAAGAATGAAAATCCCTTTTTGTACCTCTAAATACAAAGTTCACGATGAATTGTTTCTTTTGTATTTGCCACTCAAGCTAGCCTCCAGGATCCTCAGTTTTTTCCTCTGCCTTGATGAACCCATCCAGATTTAGTACTATGTGCAGGTGGCATTCATATGTGCTTAATCCTGTCTTTCAGATCATGTCTCCTGTCTTCACCCATTAGATTCTTTCACTGCTTCATTACAGTAGGAAATTGAAAAATCCTGTGAGGAAAGCATCCTGCAATGTCCAGCACAGGGAGAGTGATTTAAAAATGTAGGCAATCTTGTTTTTATCCTCTTCTGGTACTCTGCTAGAAGAGCAGAATAGATTTCAGCTGAGCTCAGATCCATTGTCCAGAAACAGCCAAATGGGAGGTGGGTGCAATCCTTACTAAGAAAGTGAGCTGATGATGTGTAAGACATAAGAAAAGCCAGCTTACTCCCTGTCTTTCTTGGCTTCTCAAAACTAACAGGAAGAAAAAGCAGTAAAAAGATACTTTTTTTTCCTTAGAGTAGTTATACTTACAAAAATAACAAATGATGATTTCTGTACATGCTTTTTAGGTAAAACTTTTTAAGCCAATATATCCCATCTGGATTTTTGTCCTTACATTTTATACCAGCAAATGCACTTGTCTGTAAAAGGAAAGGAATAGTATTCCTTCCCACATTAATCTCCCCAGCTAAGTTAGACACATTCAAACTTAAAGATTAAGTTTCCATATCATGTGTAGCTTTGGGGGGAAAGTTGAATGACTGAAATTAGTTCTGACTGACTGTTTTATTTGGATAACGTAGCAAATTGCGCAGTGCTTTCGTACTAGGTTCGGTCACTGTCTTTTTGAGGAAGTTTGTTTTAATCAGTTTTTCATGGCTGTTTTGTGCCATCTGGTCTGTAATGTATTACAGGCAAGAACTTCCACAGAATTAATTAAATGAGAGATGTGCCACCCTAATACTTAATTTCTACTCGCTGCCTCCTCTCTTTTTTTTTTTTTTTTTTCTAGCAGTGATGCTTTTTTAATTTCTGATCTGAAAGAGTAAATAGTGAAAGCACAGTGATTTTCAAGATACATGGAGCACTTTGGTAGGTTAAAGCTGATCTGCTGGAATTTTTCATCTTGATTTCATCATTTTTCCACAATAGCTGGTGTGTTGGAAAGGGAAACGGAAACCTGCCAAAAGCTGTCATTGTGCTGAGAGGGAACCAAATGGTACTTCTGAAAGATAAAGCAGGATGGAGAAAATCAAGCTATCAGTATGTATTGTGCAATTTAACAGGGCAGACACTAATGTGGTTCTCATGGAGGAAAAATTGCCCAAGAATGAATTAAAAGTAGAATTTGAATCTACGTGCTTTATTTTAGTAGCAATTAAAAAATAATAGCAGTTTCAAGTGACTCTGAGAATAGTGGAAGGTGGAAAAATAGATTGAACAGTTTTTATTTACCTCTGTAGCCAATACTTGGCATGTGGGTTACAGGGAGAATTTTCTTAGTATACTAATGGAAAAACCCTTAACAAAATTCTCTCTTCAGCTTTAATTGATCTCTTAGCTAATGTGTACTTTACTGATGACAGTCACTGATCTTTCATCAAACACACAAATAGCAGTGCAGATGCTTAAAAGTTTTATGCCACTGAAATATGAGGATTTGCAGAAGGAAAATGAGAAAGTAACTTCTTCTGTTATGGTTGTAATAAGCTATTCTTATGTACTAGATTTCTTCGTAAGTTATGGTTTAGCTGTGAATGCTCAAGGCTAGTATTAGAGAAATGTAAATAGGGAGCTTTCCAATATAAATTAAATCTTTTAAAGTTATTTGGGAGCTTTATTTTAAATATTGCTGTATATTTAGAAGTGTAAAACTGGTAATATAACTTTTAAAATTGTGAGTTTGAGTATTGTGATCCTAGAATTTTGTTCTTTATCATCACTGGTTTTCAAACATGACAAAGATTATTATTTTTTTTAATGAGGTTTTTATGTGGAGGGTATGGGCTGCTAATCTATCACATTTACATCAGAAAATGCATCATGCTGTGAAGTTTCAGAATGCTGTCATGGAAGACAGTTGAGGGTTTTTTCATGATTCAGGACAGCAAATCAGAAGGTGGCTACTTGAATCTTGCAGGAACTTTCCCAAAGGTAATGAAATTTGGGAAGATGACAAGCAGGATATTTTAAGTGAGAGATTATATGCATATGGAAGTTGAAAGCATGTGAAAGCATATAGCATCATACTCAGCATAAATGTAAAAATAAAGTAAAAAAACTGTTGACAGTGCACAGATTCTGCTGTAAAGGGTATTATACAATACTCCTCCCTTCCTGTGAGAGTGGGGAATAGATCACCATGACCTTTCAAAGGGAGGCACGTACTTACTCTCCTTCCTGCCTGAGGTAACAGCTTGGTATAGCCCGAGCAAGACCAGTGCTCTGCCCCTTCCCCAGCCTTTGGTGGCCTTGCCCTGTTTCTTTTTCCTGCAGGCAATATCTGGAAGATGAAGTTTACTCCCATTTTCAGATGTAAACCTGGCTGGAAAGCAAAGCACTGCCCTTGGCGGGCTCAGTGCAGTAAGCCTGTGTGGGTGCTGTAGCCGTGCGTGATCACGAACCTTTTACCAGCGTGGGGACTCGCAGCATCAAAGTGTTCAGGGCTTTGCTTTTAATTCCCTTGTGAGATCTCCGACTGGCTTGTACAAGCATCACTAAGATCCACATTGGTTGTTCCTGGCTAGTAAAACTATGCAGCCTTAAGACAGGTCCGCTGGCTCTGCCTCCCTGTGCTGCCCTAGGCTGCAGGTGGTAGTCCCAGAGACAGCTTGTGACAATGGCAACATGTGGCTTGTTCGTCATCTCTCTGGCACTGCACTAGTGCACTTCCCTTATCTGATGTGCAGTGGAGACGTAGCTACACCGGTAAATAGAGAGGGCTAGGGACCAATTCACGGCACCAATGCCAAGCAGCAGAGACTGGCTTATGAGGACATTGATTGAGCCCCTGTAGTGTATTTGTCTTGGAGAGAACTAGCTGGAGCACCTGGAACAGAGCCAAAGGGTGAGCTAACATCATTAAGCTATGTGAGCAGTCAGGAATCCAGCACTTTGCTGGCTTTGAGGTCCTTTTTAATTTAATGGGGACAATAAATTTCTCGCACTTTTACAGCACCGTGTCCCCAGCAGTTATAAGGTGTGGCTGTACAAAACTGTGGTCCTGAAAACAGATGATTGCACAAGTTCTTGCTGTTCTCTTAGGTAGGAGAATTTTTGGAACAAAGCTTAGACACTGAAGAGGTATTGCTGCGCTCAGTTGCCTGTACATTTGATTTTGTATGTCTCAATTTGTGCAGGTTGGAACCATCCAGTCTTACAAACTGAGACCACTGAGTTTGGAACGATGTTGGGTGGGGTTTGAGAGCTGGAGCTTGGGCATTCTGAGCTGGAAAGGAGAAATAGTTTAAAGAAAGTGTTGGGAGAAAACTGATCTCTGCATCCGGGCTGAGCAAGAAGTTTTTTCTCTGTGTCACTAGTGTGAACTGTGGGTGTGCTCATAGATTTTGCAGTATAAGCCACAGATGGCTTAAGATCATCTGTGATCTTTTTTTATAGCAAATACCGTCATAGTTTAGAGGCAAGAGGACACTGGTGATGTCCCTGATTTCTTCTGCTTTTTTTCTGGTTTTGTTTTGGGTTTTGTTGGTTTTTTGGGTTGTTTTGGGTTTTTTTTGTTTGGTTTGGTTTTTTTTTTTTTCAGTGTCTGACAGCTGTAGCATATGATTCTTCATCACAGATTTTGTTAGTTACAGGACATTACGAAGCATTTCAGGCTGCTGGAAATTCCTAAAGAGCCTTCTGAAGTCGGCATCTCTTAAAATGCTGACACTGCAGGATTTCCAACAAGCTCTTTGCATCTTCTCCCTTCCTCCTTGGGTTCCCTTCTGGCATCTCAGCTCTGCCAGAACATCAGCCACAGCAGAAACCCTAAACCCAGGTGATCCCTCCTGCACCTTTGTTCCACTGTCAGTTGGGGAAATTTGTACATGTTGCTACATGCACATGAGTTGTTCGTGAACAACTGAAGTGAGATTGTGCTGAAAAACATACAGCTTCTGGGCTATCCCAAGAGACCTGGTGGTTGGTATACTGTAGCTGAACTAGGTCATGGATCTGCCCTGTGCCTACCTAGTACTGCATCACTTGGGACTGGAGAGAATGGCATTGAGAAAAATAAACTGGAGAACTAGCTGGCATGTATTGACTGAACTATTTCTGCTGACTGGCTTTCTGAAAGGAATTTCATTAGGCACACTAGTATGCCCTCGTGCAACTTGTTTATGCTTTTCACTCCATGCTCCTAGGTCCGTTAAGCTGGAAATGCAACTGGGAATGGCTGCTGGAAATGCAACTGGGAATGGCTGCTGGAACAGAACACACGGAACTTTTCTGCCAGAGCATCAGTGCAGTGTGCTTAGTTTTTTTTCCTCACTTCATGCTCCAGCACACTTGCTGCCATCTCTCATTTCTCGTGGTACATTAAACATCCAAGATTCAGGAATGCAAATGATTATGCTGAATGAATCATCTCCATAGCCTTGTGCATCCAGATAATATCATTGTCTTTAGTTGTATGTTCACAGTGTGCTTCTTGAATAATGCAGTATATTGGTGGTTTCTGAAACTTTAAATATCTGGCATGTGATACCATAAAGACTGACCTATATACTCATTTGATGAAAGTGAGTGTAAATCCATTGATATCAGGGGAATTGTGTTAATGTAAAGTTTCAAGACAGGACTTTAATGATCATATTCCTACTCCACTTCAAGGTATATTCAAAACAGAGGAATCTTTAAATTTTTTTTTTTTCTTCTTTTAAAATGCAACAGTCTAATTTTTATAGTATGCGGGACCAGTCTGAAGAGGACTTGGTATTACAAGCAAAGTGCTAGATTTGCTGGAGCCAGTAAGGGTCCTGACTCTAGCTTGGTAAAGCAAAGCAGCACTGTGGCTTACTAGAGTAGCAGATTAGGGAAGGGAAATTTTGGCCTTGAGGCAAATTCAGATAAAAAATACAGTGCTTGTTTAAAAAGTGTATTTGTCTTCCAAATCATTATCTGGATAAAGCCTCTGGATAAAAACCTCAGCAATAGCTTCTGAGTGGTGCATATCACTGTACAAACTATTCTGGCCCCTGCCTGTAAAACAAGAGGCTGAATTTCACCACTTGTACTGTTTGATTAGCTGCTTTCCGAATATGTGTACTGAGCTGCTGGGGACGTAAAGGTCTATCAGCCAAAGCAACTCATCAGGGAGACAAGCCACTAATAGTAGTTTTTGTTCCTGTTTGATTATTCAGCAATGCTTTAAGATAATGGCTTAATCTGTGTTCACATCTTTGGTGTTTATTGTAATCACATAAAGCATGTGCGAGTTATTTAGTATTAATATGATTTAGAAGTCCTTTGATAGAATTTCTACTGTAATTCAGTATTAATTACTCTGACCATTAAAGAAAAGGAGCTTTTTTTTTGTGCTGCCTGAATCTGAAAGAAATCTTCTTGATTCTGTAGGAGATGGCAACTTGCTTTCCTTAATCTTTTGAATGTGAACATCTGTAAAAGCTGATATTCTTTGGGTTTGAGAGAGAAAAGGTATCTCAAAGGAGTACAAATGCAGGATTTTATAGTTTGACCATATTTTCACATACGGTATTTGTTGGTAAGGTGCTTACCATCTCCTTCACAACCCACATGATATCAGTGGGTCACCTCAGTCTAACTCCTGTTGCAGTAATGTTTTAGTACCTTCTTCATGAAGGGAACTGGTGCAAAGACCTGAGTCAAAGAAAAAGAACTGAAGCTAGGACTGGATGTAATTTTTTTTGGCTGACTAAAACTTCTAAATAATACAGATTAAGTTGTCCCCAAGCAATTTACAAAGCCACGCTGAGTAGTTTCAGCTGAACAATGTAGAGCTTGGTTCAGAAAACGGGCCAAGGCACATGCCATATTTTATGAGAGGCGAGTAGTCACCTCAGTCACTGAAGCTGCGGTAGGCCCAA